>JAWMAG010000070.1:0-5000 GCA_037013455.1 Ceratitis rosa | reverse complement strand
ATAATAATAATAATAATAATAATAATAATAATAATAATAATAATAATAATAATAATAATAATAATAATAATAATAATAATAATAATAATATAATAATAATAATAATAATAATATAATAATAATAATAATAATAATAATAATAATAATAATAATAATAATAATAATAATAATAATAATAATAATAATAATAATAATAATAATAATAATAATAATAATAATAATAATAATAATAATAATAATAATAATAATAATAATAATAATAATAATATAATAATAATAATAATAATAATAATAATAATAATAATAATAATAATAATAATAATAATAATAATAATAATAATAATAATAATAATAATAATAATAATAATAATAATAATAATAATAATAATAATAATAATAATAATAATAATAATAATAATAATAATAATAATAATAATAATAATAATAATAATATAATAATAATAATAATAATAATAATAATAATAATAATAATAATAATAATAATAATAATAATAATAATAATAATAATAATAATAATAATAATAATAATAATAATAATAATAATAATAATAATAATAATAATAATAATAATAATAATAATAATAATAATAATAATAATAATAATAATAATAATAATAATAATAATAATAATAATAATAATAATAATAATAATAATAATAATAATAATAATAATAATAATAATAATAATAATAATAATAATAATAATAATAATAATAATAATAATAATAATAATAATAATAATAATAATAATAATAATAATAATAATAATAATAATAATAATAATAATAATAATAATAATAATAATAATAATAATAATAATAATAATAATAATAATATAATAATAATAATAATAATAATAATAATAATAATAATAATAATAATAATAATAATAATAATAATAATAATAATAATAATAATAATAATAATAATAATAATAATAATAATAATAATAATAATAATAATAATAATAATAATAATAATAATAATAATAATAATAATAATAATAATAATAATAATAATAATAATAATAATAATAATAATAATAATAATAATAATAATAATAATAATAATAATAATAATAATAATAATAATAATAATAATAATAATAATAATAATAATAATAATAATAATAATAATAATAATAATAATAATAATAATAATAATAATAATAATAATAATAATAATAATAATAATAATAATAATAATAATAATAATAATAATAATAATAATAATAATAATAATAATAATAATAATAATAATAATAATAATAATAATAATAATAATAATAATAATAATAATAATAATAATAATAATAATAATAATAATAATAATAATAATAATAATAATAATAATAATAATAATAATAATAATAATAATAATAATAATAATAATAATAATAATAATAATAATAATAATAATAATAATAATAATAATAATAATAATAATAATAATAATAATAATAATAATAATAATAATAATAATAATAATAATAATAATAATAATAATAATAATAATAATAATAATAATAATAATAATAATAATAATAATAATAATAATAATAATAATAATAATAATAATAATAATAATAATAATAATAATAATAATAATAATAATAATAATAATAATAATAATAATAATAATAATAATAATAATAATAATAATAATAATAATAATAATAATAATAATAATAATAATAATAATAATAATAATAATAATAATAATAATAATAATAATAATAATAATAATAATAATAATAATAATAATAATAATAATAATAATAATAATAATAATAATAATAATAATAATAATAATAATTAATAATAATAATAATAATAATAATAATAATAATAATAATAATAATAATAATAATAATAATAATAATAATAATAATAATAATAATAATAATAATAATAATAATAATAATAATAATAATAATAATATAATAATAATAATAATAATAATAATAATAATAATAATAATAATAATAATAATAATAATAATAATAATAATAATAATAATAATAATAATAATAATAATAATAATAATAATAATAATAATAATAATAATAATAATAATAATAATAATAATAATAATAATAATAATAATAATAATAATAATAATAATAATAATAATAATAATAATAATAATAATAATAATAATAATAATAATAATAATAATAATAATAATAATAATAATAATAATAATAATAATAATAATAATAATAATAATAATAATAATAATAATAATAATAATAATAATAATAATAATAATAATAATAATAATAATAATAATAATAATAATAATAATAATAATAATAATAATAATAATAATAATAATAATAATAATAATAATAATAATAATAATAATAATAATAATAATAATAATAATAATAATAATAATAATAATAATAATAATAATAATAATAATAATAATAATAATAATAATAATAATAATAATAATAATAATAATAATAATAATAATAATAATAATAATAATAATAATAATAATAATAATAATAATAATAATAATAATAATAATAATAATAATAATAATAATAATAATAATAATAATAATAATAATAATAATAATAATAATAATAATATAATAATAATAATAATAATAATAATAATAATAATAATAATAATAATAATAATAATAATAATAATAATAATAATAATAATAATAATAATAATAATAATAATAATAATAATAATAATAATAATAATAATAATAATAATAATAATAATAATAATAATAATAATAATAATAATAATAATAATAATAATAATAATAATAATAATAATAATAATAATAATAATAATAATAATAATAATAATAATAATAATAATAATAATAATAATAATAATAATAATAATAATAATAATAATAATAATAATAATAATAATAATAATAATAATAATAATAATAATAATAATAATAATAATAATAATAATAATAATAATAATAATAATAATAATAATAATAATAATAATAATAATAATAATAATAATAATAATAATAATAATAATAATAATAATAATAATAATAATAATAATAATAATAATAATAATAATAATAATAATAATAATAATAATAATAATAATAATAATAATAATAATAATAATAATAATAATAATAATAATAATAATAATAATAATAATAATAATAATAATAATAATAATAATAATAATAATAATAATAATAATAATAATAATAATAATAATAATAATAATAATAATAATAATAATAATAATAATAATAATAATAATAATAATAATAATAATAATAATAATAATAATAATAATAATAATAATAATAATAATAATAATAATAATAATAATAATAATAATAATAATAATAATAATAATAATAATAATAATAATAATAATAATAATAATAATAATAATAATAATAATAATAATAATAATAATAATAATAATATAATAATAATAATAATAATAATAATAATAATAATAATAATAATAATAATAATAATAATAATAATAATAATAATAATAATAATAATAATAATAATAATAATAATAATAATAATAATAATAATAATAATAATAATAATAATAATAATAATAATAATAATAATAATAATAATAATAATAATAATAATAATAATAATAATAATAATAATAATAATAATAATAATAATAATAATAATAATAATAATAATAATAATAATAATAATAATAATAATAATAATAATAATAATAATAATAATAATAATAATAATAATAATAATAATAATAATAATAATAATAATAATAATAATAATAATAATAATAATAATAATAATAATAATAATAATAATAATAATAATAATAATAATAATAATAATAATATAATAATAATAATAATAATAATAATAATAATAATAATAATAATAATAATAATAATAATAATAATAATAATAATAATAATAATAATAATAATAATAATAATAATAATAATAATAATAATAATAATAATAATAATAATAATAATAATAATAATAATAATAATAATAATAATAATAATAATAATAATAATAATAATAATAATAATAATAATAATAATAATAATAATAATAATAATAATAATAATAATAATAATAATAATAATAATAATAATAATAATAATAATAATAATAATAATAATAATAATAATAATAATAATAATAATAATAATAATAATAATAATAATAATAATAATAATAATAATAATAATAATATAATAATAATAATAATAATAATAATAATAATAATAATAATAATAATAATAATAATAATAATAATAATAATAATAATAATAATAATAATAATAATAATAATAATAATAATAATAATAATAATAATAATAATAATAATAATAATAATAATAATAATAATAATAATAATAATAATAATAATAATAATAATAATAATAATAATAATAATAATAATAATAATAATAATAATAATAATAATAATAATAATAATAATAATAATAATAATAATAATAATAATAATAATAATAATAATAATAATAATAATAATAATAATAATAATAATATAATAATAATAATAATAATAATAATAATAATAATAATAATAATAATAATAATAATAATAATAATAATAATAATAATTAATAATAATAATAATAATAATAATAATAATAATAATAATAATAATAATAATAATAATAATAATAATAATAATAATAATAATAATAATAATAATAATAATAATAATAATAATAATAATAATAATAATAATAATAATAATAATAATAATAATAATAATAATAATAATAATAATAATAATAATAATAATAATAATAATAATAATAATAATAATAATAATAATAATTAATAATAATAATAATAATAATAATAATAATAATAATAATAATAATAATAATAATAATAATAATAATAATAATAATAATAATAATAATTAATAATAATAATAATAATAATAATAATAATAATAATAATAATAATAATA
>JAWMAG010000069.1:10059035-10118923 GCA_037013455.1 Ceratitis rosa | reverse complement strand
CCTACTGCTGCGTAAAAAGTTCCTTTGCAAAGATTGTCAACTATGACATTGAAGTCACCCAGCTGATAATATAGGGGTGGAGGCAGGTTTGATAAGGACTTTTCAGCTGCTTCTTAGACGGCAGTAATGCCACCCTGGCTGATGCTCTCGACTAGCTGGGATATCAAATCGGATATTCTACGAGCTTGGCTTAAATTGTAGTCCTTACAGTTACAGTTACCGTCATTTTCGTGGATCCACTCAACCAAGAATTGTTGATATTTTTCATGAGAAATGGTTTCTATGGGGCGGTGGCTAAGCTCAATATGAAGCATGTCACAAAACCGGCGACCACTCGAAGCCACACATCTCTTTAGCAGATGCTGCAAAAAGGTGCTAATGAACCCAAAGTGGTTCTACTAAAGCTCCGTCCCATTCTAAGTGTTACACAAGAGTCCTCACGGACTGATTACCGCATCTCGCACAAGAGTTGTCACCATATTTGGGTTAGCAACGAGAACGAAGATTGGGAATCGAACATAGAACTTAATATATTTTCAAAGTCTTATAAAATTTACTTTTACTAATTATTAAAGAACCATATATTTCAAAAATAATTTTAAGATCCAATATAAAATATTTAAATTTAATTTAATTGTGTCGACTTTTCTTTATCTTTTTTTAGAATATTCACCTCGAACACAACACTTCCGCTCGTGTCATACGCTCCAATCAGAGTTTGGTACTACAAAAAATCACCAAACATTATGCAGGAAATTACGCTTGCAGCGCCATCAACGATGAGGGTGAAACTGTCAGCAACCAACTACCGTTGCGTGTAAAATGTAAGTATTCTAGTAAATAGAGTAGCCGAAAAATGCCCAAGGCACATGAAAGTCTATACGAACTTCCTTAGAAGAAACACAAGAAAAAGCAAACAACAACAATAACTTTTCTTCAAGATTTAATATTTCCCTTTCCATATTTTTGTACTCACACTTTCTATCTAAACATAAATACTTCTCCATCACCCTCTCCCAACCTCTAATAACTTTTGTAAGTATTTATACTGCGCCCACTCTTTATTATTTGTGCGCCTGAAAATTCTATTAATGTTAGCTGTTGGCCACCTACTGTGCAGCAGGTATTCTTAATCAGGATCTGTCCAAACTTTGTTACGTAGATTGAAAACATCGTAAGCAGAGTTAGTTGATTTTGCAACAACCACCCATGACCATCATCGTCTTGACTGCCTTGGCGCCCTTCGGCTTGTCGCCTGCCACCTGTCGCCTTCAAGTTCAAAATCAATTATTTACATATTGGTCAGAGTTACTTAGGCGTATATACAGCAATTTATACACATATGTATATATAATACAATATAAATGTATATAATTTTATGTATAATATATCTGTATAAATACTTATACATACTAACTTGTGGAATTGCTCATATTACATGGTATCGTAAATGCTCTTAAGCATAGTTACCACCATGTGAGTGCTGAAATGTTTTCGTGCATAACATCGGTAGTTTCGAAACTTTTTACTACATTTTGTTAATAATTTAGTAAATACATGTGTAGCATGACAATATTCGCTTAAAATTATTTAAATGCACAGTTTTGTATGCTGAAGAAGACTAAGAATGGGTGTCAAGATACAAGTACTATAATTTAATATAATTTAAGTAGTTAAACTGAGTAACCGTATGTTTAAAGAATTGCTTGAAAAAATTTCGGGCTATTAGTCAAAATATCGTGATAAAGAGCTGATCTCACGATCAAATACAGGATTTAAAAGCCACACTCTAGTGGTTTTCTATTACTCTTGATAACATCTCCGATTTGAAGTCCCGCTGTTTTCGCAACTTTCTTATTGTGCTTAATGTTGAAATTCTACTCCCATACGATATTTTGAGACTTGACATATTTAGTATATAATTTAAAAAAACTGTAAAATATTTAGTTTTATTCGAAGTATTGCGCATCTGAAGCTATCACATTCTTCCCATCTTTCTGTGAATTTTTGGATACCACACAGAAATGTACGAAGCCAATTTTGATGCCATGTTCTGATGTGAACTGTATTCTAGAGCGGTCGTTCGACATCGACCGGTAACCATTAATGATTTCATCCAGCTTTAGAAGCTCTTAATACAACGCGGCTCTCTGATGCCACTTGGCGCAGGGATATTTGATTTGGCTGATTTGGCTGGATAGACAGGCTGCCTTTGAGTGCACTTTTTTTGTTATCTTTTCTCATTTTTAAACTTTGTTGGCTTTCCAGAACGTTCTTCGTCTATCGAACCAAAATTACGACGTATTTACCGTTTTTGATACGTTCACTCAGCTAGAATACGTGTATGTGTACATAAACTTCCACCAAAAAAAGAAAAAAAAAATTGTGTATTATCGATACGTATACAGATACCTTGAGCATTTATATATATTTTAATTCTTAAAGCGAGTTGGTTTTTTTTGCAAGCAGCTCACAGTGGACTTTACTCTTGCAATTCCATCTCACACAAAGAGTACTGTACTTTTGGTGAATAGTGGTTTGGGTGTAGATTTTTTTTAAATATTGGTGGTTTCGGTTACGCATCAGCGATAATACTAATACTTTTGGTGAGTCTACTTCTTAAAAAACCGAACATCTAATTTGTTTAGGTAACTAAGTTGATATTAGTGTAATTACAAGATTGATTTAGTTATACCGATCTTCTTCGTTTTATATTGGGTTGCCATACGAGAACATTGACTCTCGATGTAGACCTTTATTTCGCATCATAAAATTTCCAGAGCAGAAGCGTACAGACTTACCCTTCAGTTTTCACTTCAAGCGTAACTTGGATTATTTGAAAGAGGTTTTGTAGCAATTGGTTTCGAATATAGTTAAAAAAATACAAAGTTTACAATATTTTAAAAAATAATTTTGTATTACAATTTTAAAAAAAATTAAATTAAATTAAATTAATTAATTATTAATTAAAAATTAATTAAATTAAATTAAATTATTTAAAATTGATCCATTATTTTTGCATTATATTGAAGGCTTTATTTACCATAGTTAGACTTATCCGATTAATGTCAAATATGCACCGTTTTACTCGATAACTTGTTTGCCATTTTATAGGAAAATCCATTATGTTTCTCTCATAGATACCCTTGTCCTTATAGGCAAAAAAATGGGACAATTACAGGCTTCTCTCGAGGCCAATTCCTTACCAGCAAAATCATTCACCATAGGTAGGAAAAGATGGTAATAACTTGACGAGAGGTCCACACTATAAGGTTAATGCATAATAACTTCCCGTTGGCGTTGATGAAACACGATCCCTGTAGGCAAAGGCTGTGCGCTTCTGGGAAATCGCTTGCTTCCTTCATAGGACAGTAGCGGAGCAGCTCGTAGCGGATAACTACTTGCTGATCATCCCACTGCCATTCCACCATGAGTCGATTTTGTCACGACTGAGCAGCGGTTCGGAATAATTAAAGCCGGCATATCCTACTTTTTTCTAGCTGCTAAAATAATCACTTGGCAGTCACAAGAAAAAAAGTAAATTTATTTCTTTTTTATATCAATTTATTTAGTTTTAAAAGAGCGTTTTATTCTCTTAATCTCTTTACCAACTAACTTTGTATAACCGTCATAGAAAATCCCAACTTAACCTAGTTTTTTAATTACGTCTTTTTTTTTGGAAACAACCAAAAATTCAGCATCTTCCCCAGCTTTATTTGCTCAAACAAACAATCTTTAAACCTCCAACAACTTCAATACTACATACACCCGCACTTTCGTTAATTGAGTTAAAGTTTTTCTTGTTTCCTTTCTAATTTCCTTATTTCCACAGACACGCCTGTTTGTAAGCATATGGATCGTGTCATACTAATTGGCGCCTCAAAGGATGAAACTGTCGAAGTCACGTGTGAAATACAGGCAGATCCACCCCCCAGGTAAGTGCACCAATACATCAACCACAAACACGCAGCCACACATACATACACATAAGAGCAAGCGTAATTTAACCCGTTCATCAATGTCAGCTTTGAGTGAAACAAGCTGTGGGCGGCAAAGCTAAATAAGTCGAGAGAGAGGGAGGCAGGGGATTCAACCCAAATCGGCACAACAGTCGTAGAAATTAGCAAAAATAGTTTATGTGTGAGGCGAAGTAGACACTTTGTTTTCACCATTTTAGGCGCAAAGAGAAAGAGTTATTGTAGGCTAAACAGCGGAGTAGTATAGGTTTGTGTAGCGGGTGCGTGTGTGTGTTTGCAAACACATAGAAGCAACGAAAGAGGCGTCCATCGCACCTGTGAGGGTGTTGAGTGGAAAACTTTTACTTCCTGTTCGTAACGATGCCAACACAACTTTGTCTCATTAAAGTTTACATATGTTTGTGTGCATTGTGGGCATACAATGCGTTGCGCCTTAGGATATGCATCGGTGATGTTGTCGCTTGTTTTACTACTCGTGCCTGCCTCCGTGCCTGTGCCTGGAAGCAATAATAGTCGGAAACAAATAGTAATTAATTTTCGCTGTCCAATTGCTTTGCCGCATACGTATACAAATAAAACTTCTAACGGTATGCATGCATGACCGACACATAACTACTACGCCTCTAAGTTCGATTGTTATTTAAGATGTGCTACTGCGAAATGAGGAAGCAACTTGGAATGTGTGTAGTTGTTGCGCTCATTCATCATTTGTAATTGGGTGTAGACATTTTGGGCGCAGTGTCAAGCTGATGTTTACACATACATATGTATGAGTGTATGTGCCTGCGAAGACCGGATGAACGGTACAACGCCTAACTGGGCTATTCGTCAAAATTTCTGCTAAGTAGTTGAGGCGGCAGTGGATTAGTAAGTATGTAGGCGATGACGGTGAATATCTAGATATAATTTGAGAGAGCTGCAGGCATACTTACATACCGTATATATGTACATTGTTTCATCTGTTTGGTTTGCAAATAAGCGTACTCTTTGCTCATATACACACATATTTCACCTCACGTCGATATGTATGCACTGTCATAATTAATGTGAAACAATCCATTGCCTTTAGGTGATTTATAAATTAAAGTTAGTTATAATTAGCTAATGTCATAAATTAATTAGCTGAAGTGTTACTTTGACATTAAATAGAAGCAATCAAATATTTCAGGAGCCTTCACTATGCAAATTTTGGCAATTAATTTTAGTTAATAAGATTGTAGGTCATAAAGGAAAATATGCCAAAAATCAAAATTAAATGAATTAAGAAGTCTGAAAGTATTATTTACCATATTTACTTACAATAATTATTAAATTCCAGAACTTTTCGTTGGAAATTCAATAATTCCGGTGAAACCTTAGACGTTGGCAGCGAACGCTTTAGCGTTAATGACAGCAGAAGTGTCCTGAAATATACGCCAATATCTGATCAGGTAATGAAATGCAAATTTTAATCCATTTAAAAAGATTTTTTTTCCATAAAGCAGCCCTGTATAAAAAAATTTAAGTTGAGCAAATGTATAAATTAGTTTTTCCTATACTAAGAATTAATTCTGAATTCAACATATTTGTTTACTTTTGCTTTCCGCCTTTTGCTTTTAGGATTATGGCACCCTTTCATGTTGGGCTTCAAATGAAGTTGGTACGCAAAACCAACCTTGCCTTTTTCAAGTAGTATTAGCTGGTGAGTAAATAAAATTTATACCGTGAACAAATCATGAATCATGAAATTTAATATTAAATAATTCAAAAAAAAAAAAAATAAATTAACAGAAAATTATTTAATATAAACAAAATTATGTGGTTCTAAATAAAAATAATAATTAATAAATTAATAATTATTTATTAATCAAATAACAAAATAAAATAAAATATAATACAAAAAAAAAATAAATAAGATAAATTGAAAACCAATGAAAATAATGGAAAAACAAAAATACATTAAAATATAATATATTAAAATAAAAGCTAATAAAAAAGAAAACTAAATAAATAAAATAAAATAAAATTGACTGAAAAAAAAGAAAATAAACTAACGTAAACTATAGTAAATAAGGACAATATAAAATAAAATTAAAATGAATTAAATAAAATAGATTATTATAAAATAAAATAAAATAAAAAAGTGAAATAAAAATAAATGTAATATAATTTTAGATTGGTAAAATAAACAAAATATAAAATAATATCATATTACATAATATAAGATAATGTATTGTATTATAATATAGTGGATGAGCGTCTCGCCACAATCCGCATCAAAGCGAAATTTTTCAACATATCGTTGATTTGCGCCCACACCCCGACGGAAGAGAAAGACGATTTGGCCAAAGATGCCTTTTATGAGCACCTAGAGTATACTTACGAGCGCTGCCTCCGACACGGTGTGAAAATTGTAATTAGCGTTTTTAATGTCAGGGTGGGCAAGGAAGGTATCTTTGGTACGACTGTTGGAAAATTCAGCTTTCACAACGAAACGTCCTCTAATGGGTTGAGGCTGACCGATTTCGCCGGTTTGTCAAGCTACTTGGCTGTCCCGAATCGATCGAAAAACACAAAACCAGTTCGATCATGTTGTGATAGACGGAAGACATGTATCCAGTGTTTTAGATGTGCGTACACTCCAAGGACCCAACACCCACTCATCACCAAGCCGGAACCCTGGAACGGAATTTCAAAATCTATACGTACAGATGCAAACGAAGTTATTGGTTTTCGCAAATGTTACAAAAACAGCTGGTACGATGAGGACTGCCGTATCGCAGTGGAGAGAAAACAGACTGCCAACCTCAAAACCTTGCGTTCGACCCCAACACGTGAGGGATGGGATAGATACCGAGAACTGAAGAGGGAAGCAAGGCGCATCTGCAGATAAAAAAAGAAAGAGGCCGAGATCCGTGAGTATGAAGGGCTTGAGAAGCTGGCCGACAAAGGTAATGCTCTAAAATTCTATGAGAAATACCACGACTTAGGGAGCAGACTACTGTAGGATACAAACAGATGCCCAGATCATATTGAATTTATGTAGGAAACAGTTCTCCAGCTTGCTGAATAACAATAAAAATGGAGTATCCAGAGATAGTGAAACCGAAACCCCAATTGATGACAATGGATAACACGTTCTATTACCTGACCATTAAGAGGTTCGAATAGCAGTCGTCCGCTTAAAATACAACATGGCGGCTGGAGCTGACGGTCTACCGGCAGAACTATTCAAACATGCCGGTGAAGAGCTGGAAAGGTGCATGCATCAGCTACTTTGCGGAATATGGTCGGACGACAGCATTCACGACGATTGGAATTTAGGTGGGCAGACCCAATCCATTATCGAGGGATAAGCCTCCTTAAGGTCCTGTCGAGGGTATTGTGTGAAAGACTAAAGCCCACCGTCAACAAACTGATTGGACCTTATCAGTGTGGCTTTAGACCTAGTAAGTCAACCATTGACCAGATATTCACTGTGCGTCAAATCTTGGAAAAGACCCGTGAAGAGAGGATCGACACCCACCACCTCTACGTCGATTTTAAAGCCATCTTCGGCAGCACGAATAGGAGCTGCCTTTACGCCGCTATTTCTGAACTTGGTATCCCCAAAAAAATTATACGGCTATGTAAACTGCCGTTAAGCAACACTGAAAGCTCCGTTAGGATCGGGAAGGACCTCTCCGAACCGTTCGATACCAAACGAGGTTTCAGACTGGAGAAAATAATACGAGCTAAATAGAGAAGGTACAATCTTCTATAAGAGTGTACAGCTGCTGGCGTGCGCCGAAGATATTGGCATTATTGGCCTCAACTTTCGCGCCGTAAGTTCTGCTTTCTCCGGACTTAATAGGGAAGCGAAGGATATGTGTGCTGTAGTGAACGAGGTCCACACGAAATATCTCCTGTCATCAAACAAACAGTCACCGCATTCGCGATTGACTACCACGTCACTGTTGACAATCATACCTTTGAAGCTAAAGATAATTTCGTCTATCTAGGAACCAGCATCAACACCAATACTAATGTCAGACTTGAAATCCAACGCAGAATCACTCTTGCTAACAGGTGCTACTTTGGACTAGTAGGCAATTGAAAAGTAAAGTCCTCTCTCGAGGAACGAAAATCAAACTCTATAAGTGCCTCATCGCTCCCGTCCTGCTATATGGTGCGGAAGCATGGATAATGACAATATCTGATGAGTCAGCGTTAGGAGTTTTCGAGAGAAAAGTTTTGCGTAAGATTTATGGTCCTCTTCGAGTTAGCAACGGCGAATATCGCAGACGATGGAACGATGAATTGTACGAGTTATACGACGACGTTGGCATAGTTCAACGAATCAAGAAGCAGCGGCTACGCTGGCTAGGCCATGTGGTTCGGATGGATACGAATACTCCAGCTTTGAAAGTATTCGATGCAGTACCCGCCGGTGGAAGCAGAGGAAGATTAAGACCTCAACTCCGTTGGAAGGACCAGGTAGAGAAGGACCTGGCTGCACTTGGTATTTCCAATTGGCGCCACACCGAAACAAAGAAACGAATGGCGCAATGTTGTTAACTCGGCTATAATCGCGTAAGCGGTGTTTACGCTGGTAAATTAGGTAAGTATTACAATTTGGTATAACGTAATTTATAAAATAAAATAAATTAAACTTAAATTCACAATTTAAAAAAGATTAAAAAATTAAATAATTGAAGTAATATAAGAGAAAGTATAGTAAAATACAGTTAAATTAAATTAAATTAAATTAAATTTAGTTGGAAGAAAATAAAGTTTAAGGAATAAATTGAAAGGTAAAAATAAAACAAATTGAAATAAAGAAAAATATATTTTAGATTAATTTAAAGTAAAGAATTGTAAGTTTAATAAAAGAAAAAGAAAATAAAGTGATATGAATTATTTTTAAAGATAATGAAATTAAATTAATCTAATTGCAAACATGAGGTAAAATAAATTAAATTAAAAAAAGTAAAGAAATTATAAAGATAAAATAAATGATGATTTTAAAAAATTAAAATGAAATCAAAAATAAAATAAAATAAATAAAACTGAAAAGGGAAATAAACTAAAATAGAAATAAAAAAAAAAAACATTTTAATTAGCATAAACAAAACAAATAATTTAAAAATAAAATGTCATAATTTAGAAAGAAAAAAGAAAATTAATAAATAAAATAAATATAAATAAGATACAATCAAATAGTTTAAAAAATAATATGGGGAAGTAATGCTGTTGTTGTTTTTTAGTTAATTTGCTGAGTAATTTTACCTACAATTCGACGTAGCTGGTATAAACTTTCTTACTTTCTTTTTTATTCCTAATGTAGCTCTTCCTAATGGAGTTTCGAATTGCTCCATCGTAAATCGCACTGATGTCAGTGTCGATATTCAATGCATTCCTGGCTATGATGGTGGTTTGCCACAGATTTTTGTGCTGGAAATGTTCTCTGCACGCACGGGACTTACAAGGTAAATGGATATATTTATTTGAAAATACAAATATATTGTATTTAAAAGAGTTTATTGGCAATGTAAATGCGCTATATCCAAATGAATTTGTGTCTTCTATGGCCTGAATTTTATAATTTTTTTAAGAGAATTTAAAATTTTTATCACATTTGTGGAGTAAAACCTGCCCGATTTTTCCGAATTTTTTCGTATAAAATAATTTAATACCTGCAAATTTTAATCAACCAATTCAATAAGTTATAAAAGTTTTGCCATTTACTTTATACCCTTTTCTGTTATACTCAAAAACTCAGGATTTTTCAATGTCATAGCCATTTTAGGTATATTATTTTCATATATAGTCATAAAAATGCAAGAACCCAAAGGAAATGAAGAAAATAATGTTGTAAAAATTTACAGCTTTTCAATGTAAACATGAGCATACATGTAGATATGAATATGTTTACAAATGCCTATATAAATATAAACTTGACGTTGTGCATAAATAAAAACAGCGTTGGGAAAGGTTTCCATATCCGAATTATTTGGTTTAGTAAAAGGGTGTTTTACATGTATGAAAAAGAAGTGAGTACAGTATACATATGCTTACTCATATAGGTACAAGTATAAACATGTGTAGGTGGTTATTTAAAATATTGAACATTTTATGTTTTTAGCAAATATAACAAATATTGTGGTAGGCGAAAGTTGTGTATGGACTGTTATTTTGTTTTTCGTTTGCTATTTATTTTTATATATACACATCTGATAAACTCTTTTATTACTTTTTAGCAGTAATATTGAAGTAACAAAGCAAATAAATTATGTAAAATTGAAGGTCTTTAAACAGTACTGAAATCAGAACCTTGTGGTACTTCGAAGACTATTTTATACAAATATTTTACTTCATATTTTTGTAAAGAAGAAATTAATAAAATAAATGTCAGATCACAGTGTCTAGCTGATCTTAAAAGGATGCTAAAGTTGAGCTCTGTCTGTCTGTTCGATACAAACTTAGTAATTGCTAAATGGATTTTCAAGCTATTTCCTCAAGTAAATATAATGATTTTGCAGAAAGGTTTATATATACAATTTATCAAGTTTCTTTTTATATAAATTTTCTGGTCTTTTACTATGAAAAAGGCACAAAGAGACAAGCGTTTTTTCGCTGTTTACTCTTACCTTACTTACTTTATGCTACTACAAAGAGAATAATCGTTTTTGAATAAAAGGGAAAATTATTAATAACATCTCTGTTTGTAAACGTGAGCATAGAACCATTGCACATGCACTAAGCTGCGTACATTTCTTACATGCCATGTTGCCGGCATGCTAAAACTGACGGAAATGGACATAGAAAAAAGTTATAGACAAAAATTTAGATATTTACGAAGTTGGTGCTTAAAATCAGTCATAGAATTTCGGAAACATTGCGAAGTTAAGGTTGTTAGCTACAAAATTGTTTTGTCAAATTTTAAAGATTTTGTACAAATATTAAAAAAAAAATATTTTTCCTAAAATATTACTAATAAAATACCTTAAACATACTTTGATTATTTTCCCAATATGGTTACTCATCAAATTTGCAGATCAATGCACATAAAATCCGAATTTTTCTGTAACGCTTAAATTGTATTAGCTGTATATACATTAATAATTTATATACTTAATTTTACTTTCCAAGTTGGAGCTGGAAAAAAGTTTCAAGGACACGTCTGCGATGATTAATATCTGTCGATAAGACAGCCACCGAAAGGATCATTTATTTATTTTCTTCATTGAAGCACTAGAATCTTTAAGGACGATAAAATTTGATAAATTTTGTTTCGAATTATTCGGATAAATTTTCTTTTCTTCTATTTTGCTTTTTTTCTGTCAAAATGATCAATTTGCTCTTTTAAAGCTATCTTCTATTGTAAGAACAAATTATCGTAGTGTTTAATTCTATTTTATTTTCAAGTTGAAATAGTAAAATCTCCATGGATGATGATGATCTCAATTTGGTTTGCTCAGACCATTTTCAAAATGCCTCAAAAAGTAATAATGCATATATATTCGAATTGTGTGAAATTTAAGCGCTAGCGTACTTAAATATTTATATATTTTATAATATATTTTCGTTCTTGCACAAGTATCGACTTCCAGCATATGTAACCTGTATCAATGTTATTGGGTGCAATAAGCAATATTTTTCTCTGAAGTCGAAAAATTGAAGAATTGATGGGGATAGAAGGAAAAATCTAAGAATTTGCTGCTAAAAACTTGAGTTACACACGCGCCTCGTAGCAACCAAGCACACCTGTCCCCGCATTCTTGGAAAAAATTCGCATATTATGCGAATAGTAAAGAGAAAAATTGATGTTCTTTTTTGCATGAATGCTTTTTTTTTTAGTCGAAAAGGTATTTTTTAATTTTAGTCAAAGGTATACTCTTCGATGTTGTTTGTGCTGTGTTCACTCACCTACATACTATATACGTAATGTTACCTACCAAAGGGATGCCATCTTTGAGCCTAGTCAAGTCGATACGTTTCAGTTACCGTTCATTCCGTTTTAGCACACGCTTCTGTTGGTCCTTTCAATGCTTTGATGGCTGTAAATGTACGTGTGCTTAGATGCTTATTTGAGTGTTTGCATGTGTGTAAGTATACGCGTGTGTGTGTATGACGCCAAAATACAATAATCAAATTCAAATTGAGGTCATGATTGAAAAGACATTAAGGGAAGCTGGGTTGACTTGGTTGCTTTGCCGTATGTTTGCTTGACTGATTCTTCGCTTGTTGTTGTTCATTTGTTTGTTTGTTTGTTTGTTTGTTGGTTCGTTTGATTGTTCATTTCGGCTGCTGGTTGCCTGCTCACTTGGTCGCTGATTGTGTGGGATCTATCGATTATGGCCTTTCAATGCAAATGCAGTACTATAGTGGCTTTAAATATGTATAAGTGTGTATGTATATGCTTATATTCGGTAATTATGCGTCCCTTTTTCATATTTGTATGTGGGTTGATACCATTATTAACGTTTTTGCAGACCCACATATATACATAGATATATGCTAAGCGCTTTCGTATACTAGACTTTAAATACACAAGTTTAAGTTGATTACAACGTTCACAAGTGGTTGAGTTTTCACATATGCATGTACACACATGTACATGGTGTCCAGATTATACCATTTGTGAATTTATGGAGGCTGAAAACATGAATCTAAATTAAGAGAAATTTCTTCATTGATCTCAGAATTTAAAAAAAATACATTTTTATATTGGGAAATTCCATTCAAACTGTATTAATTATTAACCGTGTTCCCAGATATTATACTTAAGTACACAGTTACAGTGTCTTTGAAGAGTACAACGTTGTAGATTCCAAAGAATAGGAAGAAATTTCTGTGCACCCAAATCGCTTATGGCAGCGGTCCCAGTTAAAAAGGTAAATGTACGGTAAGGTTGTTGGACCAATACACAGGATCAATATTTAGTCTAATATGGAGTAGTATAACAAGTAGATCTGTACAGAATTTTTTGAATGATTTGTGATACATTTTAAAATTGCACAAGATTATTTTTAAGTAGATGAGAAAATATACCAAAATCATTCTAAAATTTTCCGTAGAAAAAAACTTACTAATTAACACTGGTCGGCAAAAAAAAAATTTTTTTTTCTCCTTCTGGTTTTCATGCATGAATTCTTTATATTTTGTGCTCTAAACACGGAATTTGACATACAAATAAGTATCACACGTAGATTTTCGATGAATTATTTATTTAATTAAAAAACAGAATTATTAAGGTATCAATTATTATAAGAAAATGAAAAAATATTACGGTCGAAGTTTTACAGTGAAAAATCTTAAAGTATGATTTTATGATGATAAGATGAAGTTATTTTGTAGTTTTTTTTCCTTTTCATTGTTTCCATTGGAGTTTCTCGTCGAAGTGACCAACAGAAATCAGCAAGCATTGCTGCTGACCATTTCCCATTGTAGCGTTTTTCAATCTGCATTATATCTTGATGAAACCTTTCACCATGCTCATCTGATACGGCTCCAAGATTTTCAGGAAAGAAATCCAAATGTGAGTCCAAAAAATGAATCTTGAGTGACATATTGCATCCTAAAGATTTATAAGCAGAAAGAAGCTCCCGAATGATTTGTCGGTAGTTGTCAACTTTGGTATTCCCAAGAAAATTATGACACACTTTCACAAACGCCACCCAAGCTCTTTTTTCTGCTTTGCTCAACTTCGATTCAAAAGCTTCATCTTTCATTAGCTCACGTATCTGCGGACCTACAAAAATTCCTTCCTTCAATTTTGCGTCACTGATTCGAGGAAATTAGCATGTGCAACGGGTACAGATGGGTATTTGTTACCATTATGGAGTAGAACGGCTTTTAAGCTTATTTTCGAAGCATCAATAAAAAGTCTCCATTCACTTGAATCTCCTGGAAAACTCAGTTCTTCAAGAAGTCCTTCAGCATCATTACAATATACCAAATCATCTTCTTTGGGGAAGTAACTTGTAAAGTCTTCTTGCCTCGTACGAAAATATGAAACTCTGGTACTTTTGTCCAACAGGTTCCACAGTTTTAATCTAGATTCAAGTAATTGCGCCTTAGATTTTGAAAGTCCCAAGTCTCTAACAAGATCATTTAAGTCACCTTGTTTAAGGAAATGGGGTTCCTTAGATGGACTGGAAGTTCCAGACAAGGTGTCTGAAGGAGAAGATGTGACAGCAGAGAGAAAACTCGATTGAGATTGAAGATCAGAGATATTTTTATTTTCCACCTTCTCATTAACTGGTGGAACTGGAGGTGCAGTGTCTTTGTCGCGAGGAATTGGTCTCTTTGCAGATGGGATGTTTGGGTATACAATCTTATTTTTATTTTTTTTCGAGAACCCTCGTGTTGATGTCATGCAGAAATAACAATCATTTTCATGATTCTAAGGCTCACTCCAAATCATTGGCATTGTAAACGACATGGATTTGTGACTTCCTTCAAGCCAACCTCTCAACGTTCTTGAGCAGCTATTGCAGCATTCTTTTGGTAGCCAACTTTTATCTCGCTCATCGATAGAAAATCCAAAATATAGATTGTATGCTGTTTTAACAAGATCTGTCATGACATTTCGCTGTGTTTTTAATACAAATTCCCCACAAATGTAGCAAAAGCAGTCTGTCGAATTCTTACAACTTCGTGGCATTTTATAACCTAAAATTACATAAAATTTATTTTAAATCAATTTTCATAGGATTATTTTATATTTATTTACTCTGCTTATGCAACATACACTAACTACACATAAAATACTTAAAACCAATATAGGGAACATAAACTTCATGTATATAATATAAAATAAAAAAAAAATTCATATAAAAAAATCTAGACGTGATGGAAAAAATCGGCCAACGGGGATCGAAACAGGACATTTGAATCGTCATATTTATGACAAAATTTTTTAAAGGAGGATTTCATTGCAGACCAGTGTTAATCGTAAGTCTTTAAAGAAGTAAAAAAAATTGGTTCCAAAAAGGACTAACGAAATCAACTTTACCTTAAAAGAGCACATCAAACACACTCCAATATGTAGATTCCTCAGCATATTTTCATATTATCTTAATCAGTGAACGCTTACCCGATTATAGCTGACTCAACAAAAGCCCTCGGTCGCTCTCTAAGCCGGATCCTTCCAACGGAGTAGAGGTCTTCCCCTTCCTCTGCTTCCGGCGGGTACTGTATCGAAGCTGGAGCGCTTTTATTCATACAGACGAAATGATCTAGCCATTCATTCATTCATTCGCTGAACTATATCAATGACACCGTATGACTCAAACAGGCGTAATTGTGCCGACAGTCTGATTGCTGGCAGGATAGATTTCGTCTTGTCCTCTTTCATTACCAGACCCATAAAAGTAATCGCCTTTAACATGGTAACTCAGTACTTTATATAATGGACGTGAATACATTCTAACATTTTTGTGAAAGCCATGAGGACTTATCGGATGTGTGCTTGACATTGAATTAAATTCGACTTCAATCTGACACTAAAAACAACCAATAAGTACTTAGATGTAAGGCTTAGCAGCCAGCCAGCCTAGCTAGGCATTTCTGAGAAAATGTTATCAGCAAATATTCAAGCCGCTGATATTTAATTTATGATTGCCTGGAAATTGTTTATTGCGCGCGACGACTGAACCTTTATGAGCTCTATATTCATTGTAGTAGAAATTCAAAAGTTGTTTACGTTTTTTCTCAAACGCCTAAATTTAAATATATTTTTTAAGCAAATATTAAATATTGTTGCCATATTTTTCCATTGTGTATTCAATATTAAAAAATTTGAGCAATTGTATTTTACATGTAATAAGTAAGGCGTTGAATGAAAAGTAATTGAAATTGTTCCTGGAAATAGCAGCGGAAAAACCAATCTCAATATCTTTAAAGGATTCAGTGTTATTGGCAACACTGACCATGGCGTATACGCAACATTTTGTTGTGAGCATAACGTTTGGCAATTTGTTGTCACTTTTTTATTTTTTTATAACTTTTTATTATTTTCTTAAATTTTTTTTATTATATTTGTGATTGCTTTTTAGATTTCTTTTTAATCTTTTTCGAATATTTTATATTCTTTATTTAAACAATTTTTTTTTTTTCATTAGTTTGTTTTGTTTGTGTCTACGTAGGTATGTGTGTTATTTTTCCAATTTTATTGCATTCATACATACGAGTACATTTTACCTAGTAACCGCTATGTCATGTATATGCGCACACTGTACGCGATATAAAAACGAATTATTTTATTTGCACGCTTTTCAAAAACGGTTACTCAACTTGTTATTGCAATCATTTTATATTCTATTTATAGCGGGGCATGGCGACTTGTGTGTTTGTAAATAGACATACAAATATATACACGCATACATATATACGCATATCAACTGCCATTGAAATAAGGTCAAGTAAATATGTGCATATGTATGCGTGTAGTTATATAAGAAAGTAGTCAAAATGTAGCAGTAGCCCAAATAACAGCCAGGAATACTGCGAAAGTGGAAATAGTAGGTTGAAAGTATGAAAATTAAATTGGTAGCAAAACAAACGGGAAAGCGAAAAAAAATGTGGCGGGAAATATTATTGCGAAAACAAACACATAATGTGCCATGAATGGTTGGGTCCCCAAATAGAGGCACGAAAAAAGGATTATGCCTGAGTAAAGTGTAAGCTTCTTTTGCACAAATATGTGGAACGAATTTTTAGTGAATTTTATTATACACATGAATAGTAAGTAGAGCCAAATGTAAAAATATGTACATATATGGTATATAAACAAACACTCTTGCCTTGTTGTATATATATATATAATATTTATACACCAAAAAGTGAGTGAATGAGAGTGTGTTCATGCCCCACTATTCATTCATTTTGGCAATTTAAATGACATTTAATCGAATGACTTTCTAACATTTCAAAAATATGCCCTCAAAACCCCAAATAAGCAAACATTACAGCGCAAAAGTGCAAAATAATCGAAATGCTCATGACCCCTTCATGAATGGTTGAATAAAAAATAAATAAATATATAAATGTATAAATTTCTATATGTCTACAAGTGTATATTCGTATGTGTTTATGCGGAAATAGGCGCAAAAAATGTAACTGTAATCATAATACATGCACATATATACACAAACAAATACTCCCAACCACATATACATACATTAAAAACCCCTACGTACACATGGTGTTTACGTTGTAAGCTTTGTAAAGCTTTCAAATGTGCGCGCTTTAAACATAGCTTAAGCTTAAGCCAACTGTAAACGATTTCGCAGCTGTTTTCATTTTATTTTTTATTTATTCTTTTTTTGTTGACATTATTTCGCTATAAGCAAAATACAATCAGCTCTTATAATTTTACATTTTTTTCTCATTTCTATTTATTCCTTCCCTTTCACTTTCACCTCTCGAGTTGAGTATTATGTACGCTTTTGCTATATTTATTTACAAAATTCTATATTTTCTCTTACCATTTGCAGATTTAATTTGACTAATGTTGAGGAGCCACAATTCTCCCTGGAAAATCTCGATACTTTGACATCAATGATGACACAGGAGAACAACTCATTGAAATTACGTATTTATGCTTACAATCAGAAAGGCCGCAGCCCTTTGTATCTGCTGTCGGATTTTATTATCGGCTCATCAGCATATAAAGCAGGTGAGTGGCAAACCGTAATTCGTATTAAATTGCAACGTAAACAAGTAGTGGTGGTGGGGTTCATATTGTGCATACATATCTAGAGTTTATAAGCAAATCAACTTATTTGGTGTAAAAAAACATATGCAAACTCTCTGCCTTAATTTATATACATAAAAGGCTTTATTCAGAATGGCTGACGGAACAATCCACAGCTTAAGCCACTGGTCGTAGAGACCTCAAACTGGGAGGGTGTTCTGCAACTGACGTGCGTATCCGATGGGAAAGGATTTTTTCAAGAAGTGGATCTGGGATGCGTTTGATTAACATGAAATTTGGAGCACAGATGTATCTTTGCCTAAACTGACGTGGTGAACACTTTTCCTTCCGGAAGTCAATATGTAGAGATTTTTCGAAAAAATCGTATTCAAAGTGCGATTTTCTTGATATATGGAACATAGAGTGACATTCTCCCAATAATCATAACTTTGGATGTAAGAATGCTAACTGAGCTAATATAAATGCCGTATTGTATAGATTGCGTTCTAATTTTTCAAAATCTCTTTATGAAAAAACAAAATGTATGCTCCTAAACTTTAGGGTTAAGCTTTTGAAAGAAGTTGAATGATCTTTTGAATTATAAGCATTGAATCATATGGCCAGACTCATTGCAGGGAGACATAGGGTTGGGTCTTAATAGATAGAATTTCAGTCTTTTACAGTATTCTGACTTTAGTTGAAACAGAATTACTTGGATCAAAGCGGCAGCTTGGTGTTGAGTAACACTCTGAACATGCTAGAAGAATCTTTGCATCTATTGAGCTTTTTAAATATTGCTGAATCAAGTCCATACAATTTTTTACTTTCTTATTAATGTGCTGGGTGGCGGTCTTGCTTTCAGCTACTTAACTTAACTGGGTGTATAGATGTTTCCCAGTGAAGGTGGTGTACTCGTACATCGCAATTTATGACCGGCTGACCAGTCGCCTTGTAAGTCTCCAGCAAAGTATTTTTTATTTGCTCCAAATGCTGCTGCTAACGACTCGGGAAATATATATACCTAATTGACGCTTTGTAACCGGTGAAGCTATATTCGGCCGAACTCCTCCTCCAATTTGTGATATACGTCTTGATGAAAGGAGTTGTTTTTACCATAAATTTCATGCAAATTTCTCCCGATAAAATACTTCACTTCTACGAATGCCTCCCTCGATGTAGGAGTGACCTAAAGGGAGATAAGAAACGTCGCATATATCTGTATGCAAAATATAATATATTAAAAAAAAATTATCCTATTTGATATGCCGACCTCAAAGCATTCACTTTTTATATTATATATTATAATAATATATATTATATATACATATTATTTTTTTTCAATTGGTGGCTGCTATAGTCGAAAAATTAGTGCGGAGGGTGCTGGTTATAAATCTTAATCGAGTGAATATACTCCTTGCTTCTCGACAGGAAACGTCAATCCGTACGAGTATATTTTTTCACATGAAAATGAGCTCATTAGCCATTCGGTGGCGGCTTAGGAAAAAACTGGACCGTCAGTGAGGAGTGATTTTTTAGCCGGTTGGTTGAATGAATGCATTCAATATCCACACTACCACACGACGTTTCTTATCTCCCTTTAGGTCACTCCTACATCGAGGGAGGCATTCGTAGAAGTGATCTTATGTTTAAGGTTCTATTTAAAAAATTCATTAGCGGTAATGGAAAATGGCACTAGCTAAAGAAGTTTAAGATATAAAAAACAACTGAATTCGTATGCTAAAATTGTGCTCATTTCGTAGATATTAAGGTGGTTAAAAGTTGGTTTTCAGGAGTGATTTTAAAACTACTCTTTTAGAGGCTGTAAAATTATTACCCTGTGTAATTGATTAATAACATAATTATTTGACCGCTTTCATTTCTGACGTGAAAGTGAACTTATTTTTTTTTTTAAATTTGTTAACAGAAATCATTTAAATAAATACATACAGACAAACAAATACAACAGTTAAAACAATAAATACATTTTAATATTCATATTGTGCTGATCCTGCTTATTTATCTTTTTACTTACATACTTACATACTTTTCACCACACTTTCACCTGTTATTGAAATCTACAACGCATTATAAATGCATAAAAAACATCAACTGGATTTGCTTCAATTCCTGTTAAATGTACGTGCTTGGCGCATTAATGACGACACGGCGGACACACTTATGAATTATTATATGTTGACATAAAACGGAAATGAAAATGAAATAAAATTTTCGAAAATAAAAAACAAAAAATCGTAAAATATGAAATATAAATACGACGAAAAATATTAAACAAAACAATGAGACAATGTTTTTCATTTTTAATACAAATATCGTTAAAAAATTGCAAAATCAAATAAAAATACAAATAAAAAAAAATACACTATAATCCCGCAAATGCGTACAATAATAATGGGAAAAATTGACGATCGAACAACAAACGTCTGCATGCAATTTAATGTCCAAAACTGTGCACAATACAAATAAATAAATTTGAATTAAAAAAAAAAAAAATTATATAAAATCGGTCAAATACTAAAAAAATATGCACACAAATACATCTGTCAACGCATTGTCCGCGTCTCATCGCTTGCAAAACAGAAGATGAAGTATCCTTTGCGCTTTCACCGGTTTTGGTTGGCAGTGGGCTCACCGTTATCATCATTAGTTTGGCCATCATCGTGCGCGTATTCTTTGTAACATTCATGCAGAGTTTGCGGCGCAATCAGCAGCATGGCAACAAACCTATAGCGACCGGTGTGGCAGCACAAGCTGGCGACGTGCTGAAGGTAAGCTGGCGTGGCGGGTAGTGCGTGACAGAAATTTGTACCCAACTCTCTCTCTCTCTCCTTCCTTATTTTTCTTTATTGCGAAAGTCGCTTTTGTAACATAGACATGCCGATAACGATATTCAATTCACTTTCATTATTTTCTGTTTTTTTTTTATATCTGTTCACAACAACAAAAAAAAAAAAATTAAATGTAAAATAAAACGCAAATTTCCTACTAGAAGTGCGGTGGCATGGAAAAACCACGTTGGCAGCATACGGACATTAAAACTAAATCATCTGAAGATCTGGTGGAAGATGAACGAGATCCGGATGTCATACCATCCCAATATGGTGAGTGAAAATTAATGTGCAAGTAAAAATAATTTTTTTTTTCATTTCCCATAGCAATATTTTAAAGCCAAATAATTTGTAAGTAGCTTTATTTGTATGCCAAAGTATATCTAAAATTCAAAGGGGAAGGTGCTAAAAAATGCTAGGCACTTACACACAACACATTTAAATGTAATTTCAAAGATATTATTGTGCTTATAAAAATAACCATTCGTAGCAAACTGATGAAGTTAAATATTTTTTCCACTTTTTACTTACCATCTTAATATTTCCACGTTATTTGATATCATTTACCATTATTTTAATTTATTATTGTTATTAGTTAATTTAATTTAATTTAATTTGATTTAATTTATTTTATTTAAATTTATATAAATTGTTTTATTTTTTTTATTTTACTGAATTTTATCCTATTTTATTTTATTTCATTTTAATTAATTTATCTTGTTTTATTTGGTATTATTTAATTTAATTTAATTTTAGTTTGTATTATTATGTATTATTTTGTATTACTTTATTTTATTTTAATTTACTTTATTTAATTATTTTAGTTTATTTTATTTTTATTTGGTATTATTTTATTTTGTTTAATTTGATTTGATTTGTTTTATTTTAATTTATTTTAATTTACTTTATTTTATTTATTTATTTTATTTTGTTTAATTTCATTTCAGTTTATTTTATTTTATTTCATTTCAATCTGTTTCACGTTGTTTTATTTTAATTAATTTTTTTTTGTTTTGGTTTTATTTTATTTTATTTTAAATTACTTTGTTTTATTTTATTTTGTTTCATTTGATATAATTTGGTATTTATTGTTTCATTTAATTTTATTTAACTTAATTTTATTTTGTATTATTTAACTTAATTTATTTTATTTTATTTTATTTGATTTTATTCTATTTTGTTTTATTTGATTTGAGTTTATTTAATTTTAATTATTTTTTGTTGTTGTATTCTATATTATGTACTTTATTTTATTTTAAGTTGTTTTATTTTTTTCGGTTTATTTAATGTTATTGTGTTTCATTTGGTATTATTTAATTTAATTTCATTTGTACAATAGTATTCAAATTTTATTTTGTATTTATTTTCTTATTTTATTTTATTTTAACTTACTTTATTTTATCCTTTTAATTTAATTTTATTTTTTTATTTGGTTTTATTTTATTTTGTTTTATTTGGTTTAAGTATATTTTATTTTATTTTTTTTATGTTATTTTATTCTATTTTATTTTATTTTATTTTAAGTTATTTTCTGTTATTTTATTTTGTTTCATTTGGTATTATTTGATTTTATTTTTTATGTTTTCTTATTTTATTTTATTTTGTGCCATGTTATTTTTTTTTGCGGTTTTATTATATTTGATTTGAGATTGTTTTATTTTATTTAATTCATTTTATTTTACTTAATTTTATTTTATTTTATTTTTTTATTTTATTTTTTTATTTATCTTTTATTCCTTTTTTTGAGATTATTAAATTTTATTTTAATTTAATATTCTTACAATCTTTGATGAAACTTGATTTTTCCGCCGTTTCTACAATTTACTTGAGTTATTGCGACCAAAATTTTTATTTATAGATATAAATTAATAAGATAATAGAATGAATAAAAAATCGTTGAGTTTAAAAGTAGAGAGGAGTAAAGCACAAAAAAATTGGTATTTGGTCACGTTGGTATCTTATCTTAAATTTTATTCCTCTCCCCACTCTTTATAAGTGCTCGCACTTCAACGACAGCAAAATTTATTCTAGACCATTACCAATACAGGAAATAACTAGAGTTTATACAACATCTCCCTTGCATATTTTTGCACAATTCGATTAATAATCAAATAATTTCATTTCTCTTTCAATATTGTTTTTTCTTCGCTTCGCATTTCATCAACGCTTAATAAATTGCAATGACAAACAAATTGCAAAATTTCTAATATTCAACGAAACATGCTCGGCATGACAAACAACCCGCAAACCAACTGGTGAACACTTCAAACTAACTACCACCAACTGGTCGCCATCAACAACGTCAACAACGTCAACTGACCGACCATATCGACCAACCAACCAACCAACCCATCCAACTGACCAACTGACCATCGTTCGAATAATAACCAACAAATAAATGAACAAATGTCAATAAATTGCCATCAAATAGTTACGGCTGGTAACAGTGTCGGCGGCAGTGGTGGTGGCAGTAGTGGAGGAAGTGGCAATGGTAGTAGTAGCAGCAGCAGCAATGGTGGCGGTGGCGGTGGTGGCGGCGTCGGAAGTGGCAACGCTGGCGGTTCTGAGCTTCACTTCACACCAATAGCTGCCACAAAGTGGTCACCAAATTCCAAAGTGAGTAAGAAATTAAAAAGTGGATATTATTTTTTGTTTATTTTTTTTCTATATAGAAAACTTTATTTCTATGGTTATTTATTTATACACACACACACACATATCTATATATTAACATTCAGTTGGTTATATAAAAAGTCCCTACAGGGAAAAACTGGAACTTTTGCTCGAGATTGTGTCTGAGTTTTTTATATAAATGTGAACTTTATAAAATATTAATTGAATAATTCATGGTATTGAATTTAATTTTATATCATTTATTTCTTTTATTTTATTTAATTTTAATTTACTTATTTTATTTTATTTTTTATTACCAAGTTTATGTTAATTTGTTTCATATTATTATATTTGGTTTCATTGTATTTCACTATTTGGTTGATTTTAACTTATTTTAATTTCAGTTCATTAAAATTATTAAATTTGATATAAATTATTTTTTTTAAATATGTTTATTTTTGTATTTTCTTAATTTTTTAATTTCACTTTATTTTGCTAAATTTTTTGCATTTTGCATTATTTTAATTCATATTTGCTGTCTGTTTAATTTAGTTCGGATTAATTTGTTTTTTTTTTTAGATATTTTAATTTAATTTAATATAATTTGTATTGATTGATAATAATTAAAATTAAAATTATTTTTTATTGTTTCATTATATATTAATTTTTTGTTTTTTATTTTTTTATTTTATTTTACTTTATTATATTTGAATATATATTTTATATATATACTATACATATTTGTATATATATTTTTTTAATTCATATTTGCTTTCCTTTTCTGTTTAATTTAATTTAATATAATTTGTGTTGATTTATTTTTATTTATTTATTTTAATATTATTATATTTTCGTATATGTTTCATATATATCTTATATTAATTATTTGTCATTTTTCAATTTTTTATTTCTTTTATTTCACTTTTATGCTTTATTTTATTTATTTTATTTTAATCGAATATTATCTCTTTCATTGAATTTTTTTGACCATCAGTAAGATCCAAACTTCATTTTCCTACCGGGCTTGAAGTCTGTCTCTATGCTCACAGCTTAGCTTTTTATTTGCGGAAAAACAGATGAAATGCAATGGATTGACAAGAAAATTCCACAAAGCTAGAGTAGAGGCGTTCAAACAAAAAATAAAGTAAATTAAAAGGCGAAGTGTTACAAAAAATAAAATCCTTTGATCAAAAAATACAATTTTGAATCAAATAAAATAGTGAATGCAAGAATAAGAAATGAAATCTAGAATGCGTGTGAGTTAGTGTCCGTTTATTTTTTTGGTTTTCTTTGTTGCTTCAGAACTCAAAAGTTGAAATAGAAATTGTAATGAGGATTTAATATCAGTTTTTTTCCTAACCGTGTCGAAAGTGGGTATTTATTTCGTATGGTTCTAAGAGCTCTTTACAAAGCTCATCATTAAGCAAAAACAAAAGAAAATACAATTTTTGAATAAATATGTCTTGGAAAGTTTTAATATATGTATGCCACAAAATGTATTTTAATTTAAAAAAAATTTATTAATTGTATTAATTAATTTTATTAGGAAAAGCTTCAAAGGCACATGTGAAAGAAAAATTAAATTTTTTAGACTCGTTATAAACAGTCCATAAATTTAAACTGTTTAGTATGTAACTTAAATAACTCAATGGTATCGTTAAAGCAGTTATCAAAATAAATTTTTGGTAAAATTTTAGAGAAATTTAAAGAGACTGTATCAGTGAGATGTCTATCCACATAACGATGTCGATTGGCCACCGAGAACGTGCGGTTTGACACCGTTTGGACTTTTTTTTGTAGAGTTACGCGAAAAACCTTATTTATGCGTATAAACCTTTAACTCTTGAGCAATCGAAAACCAACATTCATCTTATTATGGCTGAGATACTACCCCAATATATACCAAAAGGTGGTTGAAAATTACCTCAAACGGATCGAAGTTTGCAAAAACTCGTGAGGCGGTCATTTGATTGATCTACTAAAAAATAAGGAATTTTATGAAAAATATTATATTATTATTTTATTTTCGAAATTGCAAAATGAGTAACCGTGTATATTATGGTCACCAAATTCCAAAGTGAGTAAGAAATTAAAAAGTGGATATTATTTTTTGTTTATTTTTTTCTATATAGAAAACTTTATTTCTATGGTTATTTATTTATACACACACACACACACACATATATATCTATATATACATTCATTTGGTTATATAAAAATTCCCTACAGGGAAAAACTGGAACTTTTGCTCAAGATTGTGTCTGAGTTTTTTATATAAATGTGAACTTTATAAAATATTAATTGAATAATTCATGGTATTGAATTTAATTTTATGTTATTTGTTTTTTTTTTTATTTTATTTAATTAAGTAACCGTATATATTACTCTGTATAAGTTGAAAAAAGTTCAAATTGTTTCAAGGAAATACTAGAAATAAATTGGCTCTGTAATTATATTCTTTATTTTGTATTTAAAGTGTTTCACTGAATTTAATCAAAATAGTAGCTCGGTTTTCACATAAACATGTCTCATTAATTACGATTTTCATCACATTGCGGGTTGGCAATGCAATAGGTTATTATTTTAGATGGTAGGTACTCAATCAAAGTCATTGTATTATCATTGATTTATGTTCAAAAATCAGAAATTATTCAATTATTTTATTTGAACTTTAGTGGATTAAAATAAAAATAAATATGCTAATTTTTATGGTAAAAAATAAAGCTAGTTTTCTATTAGATAATTGGTAAAAAATAATAATTAATTTTTTACAATATTGCAGAAAATAACTATAACTCGAAAATTTAAAATTCCTTTGATGACATAACCCAATAGTTAATTAAGGAGTAAACCTACTCTAGGATTTTGGGAAACACAATTTTTTTTTTGCTTCAGGATACCTTTGGGTAATAGAAATAATATGCAATTGATTTAAAAGTGAAAAAAATATTTTAAATAGCTGAACTTTTTTATTTTGCTGCAGCCCCTCAGAGCGTGCGCTGAGTATAATAAAAGCTTTACGCACGTTTTCCACAAAATCACATTTTTCAAACTGGGAGGATAGATTATTCGGACCCTATTGCATCGAAATTTTGATGGTAGCTTCACATATAAAATTTTTTTGGAAGCATGTGGCCGTTTTTCGATTAAATGTAAACTTTTTTTTTAATAATTTACTGCGTATTTTTTAGTCAAAAATCAATCTTTTTAAAAAACAGTATGTTGCTTTTACGAAAATTAGTTAAAAAAGAGATCTGTACGTACCCCCAAAGACCATAGTTTGTAGATCATACAACTTTTTGCTTTTCTGTTCTAGGTCTCATTCTTTAGAAGAAATCGGCCCTCCAGTGGACGCCTTTCAAAAAAACGCCGCCTTTTTGTAACAAAATAATAATTAAGAAAGATTTTTTAATACTTCAATATATGTTCAATGAAATGATTAAAAAGAATTCGAAATGTAAGATCCTTTGGTTGTTTCAAAGACCTTTTGATTTATTTATTAAAATTTAGTTCAATCTTTTGTCACCGGATGATACTTACAAAAGAGTACGATGCACATATAGAATATCTCATGACATTTCCTTAATGTGTTCCACTTAATCAGCCATTCGCTGTACACTAAGGTATATTACGGCAAAGAGCGCAAGTTAGAATGTAAATTGTAATCCTTATAACATACATATGTATGTGTGTTCGCGCATGTACTTGAGAGCAATAATTTCATTTATTTTCTGCAGGAATTCTTCACATTGCTGGTTGATTGTCGCCTATTTGCAACATTAGAGGCAAACAATTAACTGCGCTCACTCACTCACTCACACTCTCAGTCTTCATTTGATTTAATTTAAGTGGCTCTTACTACCATTTAGCTTACTAAACACATTTTTTCTCTCTCTCTTTTTCTCTCTCTTCGACATTTTTATGTACTCATTTCATTTCTGCACCGCTGCCTGCTGCCTGCTGCCTGGATGACTAAATGACTAACTACTTGATGCTGTTGCCATTGCAAATCTATCTTATGTACCGTTACGTTACGAATTGCTTTGTTGTGCAATGCATTTACAACACTACAACAATGGATGGACGTCCATTTCCGCTATCGCATCAATAACACGTACACACATTTTGAATGTGTATGCTGACACAATTTCCTGTACAACACCACCAACACACACACACATTCGACATACCAACACATTGGCGATTAACAATTTCCTCTTTGCAAATAACCGTGCGTCACCATCCTTTGACTGCAACTACTCCACCTTGTGCGCTCGGCATGATATCTATCATACTGGTGTGTTGTTGCTGGAATTTCATCAACTACACCATGCCTGCATGCCTTGAATGTCGTCAGCAGCATCTTCCTACAACCGCATATGACAACATCACGCAGCTCGTCGCTGGTAATCAAATCACTGCACGTACAACTCATCTGCTATCGGGCACGACAACAGACCCCAACGGCTGCGGCAGTGGTAGTGGTAGTAGTGCCATTGTCAATGCGCTGGATACTGGCTTATTGCATCACCATCACCAGCAGCATAACAGCGCTGGCAGCTCAAAGGCGCCAGTAGTTGGTGCTTCAACTGTTGTCACAGCGACGACTTCAGCGCATGGCCTAAACGAGGCACTAATCAGCTCGCCCACCGTTTCCTACAATGCCATGCACCTGCAACAGCAACTGCATATTGGCCCCGTTGGCCCTGGTGGCGGTGGCGGCACACTACCACCTGGGCTAGGGAGTGGCAGCGGCTACATACTGAACAGTCTGCTCAATAGTAATGAAAGTTGCAATAGCAATGGCAGCGTTAACGGCAGCAGCGGCAGTGCTGGACTGCATCATAATTTAGTTGGCGGCACCATAGGACGTACGGCAATGCTGCAGCAGCACCAGCAGCAGCAACAGCAACAACAACACATGCAACAATTACAACATCATGCGCCGCCACTACCGCATCCACTGGCGTACAATACACTAGCGGGTACAACGGGCGTGAGCACTGGCGGCGGGAGTGCTGGTGGACGCCATCATCACAATGCATTACCATCGATGTTGCTCACCTCACAGACTTCGGCCTCGTTGAGTGGCATTGGACTATTGCTGAATGCCAGCAATAATAATAGTAGTAGTAGTGGCGGTGCCAGCGGCTTGGGTCTCAGTATGACTGGTGGTGCGACATCGGCATCGGCGGCCTCTACAGCAACGACGTCCTGCAATTCGTCCACAGACTTGGATGACAACATAAATATCAATGCCATCAAGGATTGCTTAATGACACAGCGTGTGCCCGAAAGCTGCGTCTGAGCTGGCAATTTATGCAGTGCCCGAACAAAAGCGCACCACAGCAAGTGCGACGAGTACATGAGTATGAAGTAAGGATATAGTGCTTCGAGTGAAGTGGATAGTAGTAAAAGAAGAAGGGTATGTATAAAAGTAAGTAGCGTGTTAAGAGCGAAATGTGTGCTGGCAGCCAGAAAGAGAAAAGTGGGAAGAGCTGCATGTAAAGTAAGTAGCTCACAAAGGCGTTGGTAATGGAAATTCTTTTTTAATAAAATAAGTAAGGTACCTCTACTCTCAAAAGTCCATACAAGAGTATATGTTAGTGAGTAAGGGTATGTAAATAAATATATAATATATAATTAAGTATAGTTGTAAAATAATGAGTTGAATCATAGAGTTCTATTGGTTGAGTGTCTCATGGTTGCTAACTCTATGGAGTGCGTCCTTGACAAATTGTGTTAGGCATTAAGTACAGTTAGATTGATGATTGTGCAAAAAGTTTTCGCGTAACTAATTACTATGATCATTTGATTACACTGACGCATGGAGTGCTCGTGAGCTACCAAAATTCTCCTCAGCTTACTTTTCTTTTTCGAAATTTCTCTGGGCAAGATGCTGATAAATGAACGCCAATGAACGAAATTAGTCTTAGTCTTATGACTAAGCCCACTCAGGCTACCCAATCGATTCGAGTTGAGTCCACAACAACACAACAGTCTTGTCCTGCTTTCGCGTTTCGCCATTTATTGTATACACCAAGCGAAGCTAAGTCATATTTTCCTTCATCACTCAAAATGAGTGTAAGATGTTTAGCCGATTTTCGTTTAGATTGTGTTACTCGCCCAGCGTTATCATTTCAATGCTTAGAGCTTATAGAGCTCGAACTTTAATACGGTTTTGTTTTTTTTTAAGGGATAGTGATTAAGATTTCCGCCATTTTATTGAAGCCGTCACTATGGTGAACAGCAAGTTGTTCCCTTTATAATCTTTGTTTGTTCACTCCTTAACGAGAGCATACCCAAGTGCCGAATTGGATAAAAAATAGGATAACAAAGAGTAGGTTTGTGTATGGCTGGAGCCGTTAAGTTAGTCTACATTGCCACTCTAATCGACTAAGAGCAGTTAATATATGAAATGGTTGCTATTTAACTCGAAGAAGTCCACGCCGCGTTCACATTGATGCACGCGAAACTTACAACAAAAACCGTTACCTCTCATAGCAGATAGAGTACACCAGGTGAACCCATACTCTTTCCAAACTCATTTTCAGACTTCCTGTCTTCTATTTCCACTACTTTCCCCAGCAGAATATATTCAGAGCAGAAGTGTTTTCATCAATCCGGTCTGATATGATCCAGTCAAGGTAGCCTAATATTCTAAATAAGCTTTGTCAAAGTCATCGTACATCTGCAACAGCTCATTGTTCTGTCATCTGTAGTACTCGACTGAGAGTGTTCAAAATTATGACTTTCAACAGTGACGAGAAAGTTCAAGCGTGACGGTGCAGATTGCTTGTCTGATTGCAGGCGATATTTCGTCTCATTTCCTTGTTCAATCTGGAGAAAGCAGTACTGACGACGGTTGTTCGGAAGAATTCACTGTCAATTTCAAGGAGTGTAAGTTCTTAATACAATGGTCTTGGATTTGGGTCTTCGGCCTGTTGAATTCTTTGTTTCGGTCGATTAGGCTAGAGGTGTGAATTTGAGTTCAAATAGGCAGCGTCCAGAGTTTGCCTGTCCAGACTTCAAAAGTATTTACTGCGGTCGATGTAACTTAAGTTCACAGGTAATCTAAGATCCGCTGTGATTGTGACTGTTGCTTAATAAGAGTTCTGTTTTCTCTTTCGACCGTGAGTATATAGATGATATGGTCATTAACACATATTTTGGCGTGATATCCATTTCGGTCGCAATAGCCGAGTGCTTAACATTGCGTACTGCCTTTCTGAAAGCACAAAATATATATAGTTAAGAAACAATTGATTAGCTTGTTTTCTCGCAAAACCGGCTCTTGGAGTAAAAGTAGGGGTTGGGAACATAAATTTCAATGGATGGAGATTTGTGGGATCATTAAAGGTCTTTGCTGACCATTCATGCTAGATAATAACACACCGTGTAAGTACTATAGAGCTGACGTATGATGGAGGCTATGTAGCGTGGCTATACCTATATGATTCAAAGTCGTCTTATGAATCTAACCATAACCAAGTTTGGTAGAAATCTGTAGCTGGTTCTTCAAAGGCTGATCAAATTGCCTCAAAATTTCAAATAGTTCGAATAACACGATGATTGGCATCAATATTCCTTTTTGGTGCCTTCGAAAGTTTCAAATGCTTTCTTGTATCGGCAGTTAAAATGACGTTTCACTGTCTTGACATTTGAGTGGAGCTACAAAGCGTATTTTCAAACCTAGAGTAGTAGCAGTAGTCTGTTGGCGTCATCTATTGTCAGTGTCCATATAAAGTCTATGATAGCGATTATGCTTAATTGTTCTGCAGCATTATCTAGATATCACTTTGTAGACCATTTTTTACTGGTTACTTATTTCTAGAAAAATTCGTAGAATTTCTGTAAAATTTAATTCATATGAGCCTATTTCATTGTCTTATCTACGCTTCAGTGAAGGTCTAACCTTAGCATTACTCTGCTCATATAGTTATTACCAGGCCCATCATGCGCTGAATGTCAACTACGGGTATCAGATTCAAAGCATAAATTTGAACTTTATTAATATTTGTAAATCGTTGAAAAGTGTGAAGTGTGGTATGAGTGTTAAAAAAAGCGAAAGTTAAAAAAAGAAAATAAAACAAAGAATTTATTTAAATTAAAATAAATTAATATTCGAAAATTGTAAATAAGTGCTGGAAGAACATATTAGTTTGGGTAAAATAAATTAATAGTAAAACTGTGCCACATGTACATATATACTTATGTAGATAATATTAGTAAATATATATATCTAACTCTTTAATTTAATTTAAAGAAAATTTATAAAAAAAATATTTTTTTTTACAACTTTATTTAAATAACAAGCTGATATTAAATACATATCCCGTTTGAAATTTTAGAAACATAAAACTAAACAAAAAAAAGCTTTTTTTTAAACTAATACATATCTATGAAAAATATTTAGTAAACGAATATCTTTGGACTTACAAAGTACACTTTTTACAGAAATTAAATATTGTTAATATGACAACTAATCAGGAAATTGTTGTAATTTGTTTAGTATTAGGGTGGTTAGTAAATAAAATAATTTTTTTCGACGCTCCAATAAAATGCTCTTTTAAAAAAGACTCATTATGTAGATTTCTTTAGTAGAGTTCTTTATCTCGAGAAATTATGTTGTTAAGATATATGAATAAATATCCACATGTCTTTTTCTTATATGTGAATGGTAAAAAACCTTAGTTTTTTTTTAAAACTGGCAATTTATTTTTCATAAAATAAAACTCCTTCGGTGCCTCGGAAAAAGTTATTTTTTATGGACCACGCTAATGCATATACCTACATATCTACGAAATTAAAATTCAATTGTTAAGTTTAGTTATTAAGTAAGTTATTTTTATTGATATTTATTACTAAAGAAAATGTTAGCTGTTTATCTCTAAAAAAAACATATTAAAATTGTCTAGTAAAGGCTTTAGACGTGACAGCATTATTAAAAATATACATATATTTTTTATTTTTATTCATTTTAATTTATTTGATAATATAATTACAAAACCGATGAAATGATTCTTTAAAATATAAATTCTTGAATAAATTTTTTCTAATAGCCTATTTCCACCAAGCACTTAACTGCATTTAAGGCCTCTGTTAAGTGAATGAAATGTCAAACGTTTCCACCGAAACTGAGTTAAGTCAAACAGCTGATTTTTGTTTACCTTTGCAGTTTGCAAAATTTGTCACAAGTATTCAAGAGACCGCATTTATTTTATTTTGCTATTTATAAAATATTATGATTTGCAAGTGCAGATTATTGCTGCACCGACAGACGCCGAAAAATCGCTTAACCGGTTACAAAGCGCACATTATATATACATAAATATTTGTTTTGCACCAATTATGAATACATAATTATTTGTTTTGCGTAATCAGCTGTTAGTTGCCAGAGGGGATCGTTTTCTATTCCACAATTGCTTTTTGTTTGTTTTTTATTTTTATTTTATTTTATTTTTCAAAGAGGAGAAGCATTATCTTCGCCAATTTCTTAATATATGTTTTAATGTCAATATTAATGCAAAAAAGTAACTTTTGCAGAAAAAATTTCAGCATGCAAAATAAAAGTCTGGCCCCTCATTAAATCAGAAAATACACGACTCTGGCAAGAAACGTCCGAAATGTTTACATTAGTAGTGACAGCATCGACTGCTAACATAACATTTTCTGTTAAATTACCGAAAGTGAGTTAATTCACTTTGAAAAGTGAGTTAACACACTTTTATACAACAACAAACACATGGGAACTTTGCATTTAAATGCGTTGTTTAAATGCATTCAAGCTAAAATGCAGTTAACGTCCGGTGGAAATAGGCTATAACATTTAAAAAATTATTTTTTATCGACCACCCTAGTGTCTATATTCCCTTTCATATCTCTAATATATCTACGAAATTCATATTAAATTATTAAGTTTAGTTATCAGTTATTTTAATTATTATTTGATACTAAACAAATTATTGTATGTTAAAATATAAAAAGTTTAGGCGTTACAGCATTATTAAAAAGAAAAAGGATTTTTTGTTTTAAATTTTTTTGATAATAAAATTATATAATATATACGAGTATATATGTAACTGCTGAAACATTTTTAATAATATAGATACTCAAATGAGTTTTGGTTAACTAGAGCTTAATTTTTATCTATCACCTCTATATTCTTTTTCATATCCCTAACATATCTATGAAATTTAAAAAAGTTGTGGAATTTAAACTTTACAAATTTAAAACCTTACTAAACTAATAATTTTCATTTCTGTATTAACAATAAAAAACGATAACTTTATATCTAGAAAACTGAGTTGACGAATTTTTCTTTAATTTATTTGTTGAAAAAAAAAAAATGGTTTTAAATGTGAAAATTGAAACAAGATATTTAAGTTTGAGTGTCAAAAATATTTGATAATTTAAATAAGTGCGTAAACTATTTTTTAGTGCCTACATTTTTTTTTAATATTTACTTATGTTTAAATATAAACAATATACAAGAGTGTGTCATACAAATTTTTCAAATTTTTTCTCTTTAATTCATTGGACTAGTTTTAAATGGTTCAGTACATATAGACAAATTTTACGTTATTGAATATCTCTAAACGCCTTTTCCATTCCCTAATTCTGTACCCGATTATGCTTTGTGGCAATGTCATTTGTAAGAAAGACTTCTTGCTTCTAAAAAAATTCTGGGTGGGAGTAATTCCTGGAGCATAATTATCTTAAACATGCTGTCTTCCATAAAAAAAAATTTTCACCAACAAGTAGTTCCTATTTAAAGCCGTGAAAATAAACTCTTTCATTTCTACAAACGTTCATATCTTCCACGTAATTATTCTTCTTACTCAGGAAAGTGTCACCTTGCCAGGGAAACCCATTTTTTCCGTAACAACCGAAATTTTGTGAATGATTTTTTATTTTCATAACTGAGCTCCTATTATAACTTCTTTCTCCATACAATGACGTGTTTCATTTTTGAGCATAACAAATACGAGGGTCGTCCTTTACATTTCGGCATTTGGTAATCATAGTGTTCCAATCAGTGAACTGATAACTTTATCATAAAGTTCGAAATTTTTTCACATAATTTTTCGATCAAACAAATTCTCATGTCGATTGAATGATAGAAATGTTCAAAAATATGATAGCATGGCTTCGAAAGAAATAAAATTTGTATGTAAATCAAAAACCAAATACAAATACAACTCTTTCCAATAGATATGCTTATGGTCTACTTTCCGGAAGAAAAACTGTTCCACATGTCAACTTAGGCATGTAAATCAAACGATTTAAAAATATATCAGTTTTTTTTTTGGAATAAATCGGTCTCAGGTCCATTTTACGGAAAATCATTTCTTATCGGGTGCATACGTCATATGCAGAACACACTCTTCAAGTTTGAGGTCTCTACGTTCAGTGGTTTAAGTTGTGGGTTGATCCATCAGTCATACAAAGTCTTGTATACCTTGTATATATAAGAGGTGTAGTAAAAAGAAATCCAATAATTTATTGAGTGAAATTTAAGGCCTTAATTACCATAGTTTGAATTATAGGATTTAGGTCAAGTCTGCGCCGTTTTGTTCGATAATTTGTTGCCATTTTAAAGGTAATTTCGTTGTGTCTCTCTCATAGAAGCTCTCGTTGCTATTGGCAAAAAATTCACAAGCCTCTTTTATTTTTATCCCATTTAGAATAAACGCCTTTTCCATACCCTTGAAGCGAATTTTTAACCAGAAAAATTGTTCATCATGGACAGAACTTGCTCTGTGCTGAATCGTCCTAAGGGTTGGTCCAATTGTTACGAGCTATAAGCTATAGGGTCAATACAATGTTTTGGTGACATATAAGAGAGTTTACATTTAATTAATTTTAAAACGTTTTAACAGCCTTATTTGACAATTATTTTTCGAACAAAATTTGGACGGATAATGGAATACTTATTTTTAAATTAATTAAATTAATTACCTTCGATTAATTTTGATACAAAAAACACATATACTTAAACTGATTTCTTTATAAAAGTCCGTATCAATTACATATATTTCAATCAAAATAAAGTGCTTTTAACGATGGTAAATTATTTTACGAAAATTATTTAATTTAAATAAAAATGAAATTAATTTATTACAGCAGCTGCTTAAATCAGCTAAAGAGCATACATTTCCATGAAAAACTGTAGTTGATTAAAAACACTAAAAAATATTTTTTTTTTCTTATTTATTAATAATAATATTTGGTGTCTATTACAATATTTTTCATTGCAAGTTAATAAAAAAAATGTTCTTTTACTTACCATATTTACCGAAATTAAACAATTAATCTACGAAATTTAATTTTTAATCATACAAATAAATAGAGTTCAATTTATAATTAATTTAAATAGACATAAAAAGTGTATTATACCTTTACTTACATAGCACCTCTTAAAAGACTTGAAAATAATGTAGGCTAAAATTTATTTACCGCAAACTAAACTGCAATAAATACATAAACTAATAAAAAAATAAATATTGCATTTTAAAATAATAACAAATAGATTAAATAAGTTTTTATAAAAAGGTAAATATTGCGTGCAGACGATGAATGAAAAAAAAAGTAAAATATGACGCGATAAACATGTCAGTTATGTAAAACATGTGCACTCAAATATGCATGGATGTGTGTGTAAATATTTGCTAAAAATTTTGTTATGCTGCAACATGTTGCAAGTAAACAATTAAATGAACGCGTCTGTATTTACATATATTTAAAAATTAAACTGTGTAAATTTAGGTGAGAAAATAAATATAATATTTTTAACAAAATAATAAAACAAACTTTTTAACTCAGCTTTTAAGCTGGAGAATTAAAAACAATAGCAAAAATAAAAAAAAAAAACAGATATAAATAGAAAATTAAATATGTACATAAACAGCTATACACATACAATTTAAATCAACATGTAAAATGGGGGAAAAATATTTAATTTTAAACAAACCTATGTATTTAATCGCATGTGAAAACATGTCAATAAAATTTAAAAAAAAAAAATACCATAAAATAAACTAAAAAAGTAACTAAACTGAATTTTAATTGCATATACATACATACATCCAAATATGCAAAATATAAATAAAACAAATATGTACTTACACTCTTCGCACTGTATAGCCATGCCAACAACAAGTATGTAAATATACAAATAGACTATAGAATGATAAATGAATTAGAAAAAAGGCTAAATTTGCAATTAAAAATAATTGTAAACAATAATATTAAAAAAAATACTGCGATAAATGCATAATAATGAAACAAATTAAATAACTTTAGACGGGCATTGTATTGCCTGCTTATAAGTAGCATAAAAAAGATGTAGTTATAAACAAAAACAAAAACATAGACACTAATTAAGATAATAGATACACTATAAATATAAACAAGTTTGATTTTATTATTAGCTAATGTAAAATAAATCATTTAATTCCTAAGTATAATTGTATATTTTTTGTAAATAAAGGAAAAAAAAAATTATTGTAAATTATACATATAAAAAGTTGGTATATAAATGAAATTAATTAAATAAAGAAAAAAATAAAATTAGCATTTAAATAGAAATGAAAGAATAAAATAAAAACTAAAATAAAAAATAATAATAAAATTTGTCGAAGGATATGAAAACTGTTAGTGTATTAAAGAGATTACAATAAATAAACTAAATAAATACAAAAAAAAAGAAGAAGCGAATATACAAAAATAAAAAATAATTAATAAAATAAAAGCGTTTAATTTCAAATTCCATGTACAGCTAGAAGCAATAAACGTGGTATGTTTTGAAATATTCAAATTACAACTTGTCTAAAATACAATTAAACACGTTTCTGGACACAAGCAACTAAAGTTTAGTACTAAGATAACTCTTGAAGCAAAATCATGCCGCTTTTTAAGATTAATACTAGTTTTTGTTATAGACAATTTTGATTTTTTGGCAAAAAATACTCATTTTAATAAACTTAATATAACAAATTAATTATGAAGAGACGTGACATTCGGGCTTTTTTATTGCTTGGTATCTATATTCCAAAACCCTCGGTACCTTAATTTTTAATTTCGAGGTCCCATAAATACTCCCGCTATAATTTTTGTGTATGGTGATTTGAGAAATAACCCGATAAAATACTGAATCGATTTCCTTAACAGTTTACGGTTGCTTTGTCGAAGTTTTTCATAAGGCGCAGTTTGATTTGAAGCGGTGGCTGGAAAATGTTCTGTAAAATTAAAAGTGGTGCGGCCAATATTTTCTGATATAACGATGTTCAGTTCATAAGCATAAAAAAAAACTTTGTTGAAAGCTCATAATATAATAACGGGTACACCGCATTACCGCATGATTTAAATTTTTCACCATTTATATAGTGTAACGTGTTGTCAACTATAAAAAAATCGGCAGCTCACAGTTTAGGCTTAAAATGGAGCGTTACACGATAGAAAAACGTGCCTTCTATACTGAACAATATGTAAAAAAAGAATGTCATATATAATATAGTCAGAGTAGTGATTAACTTTGGGGGACAGGATCTGTTGTAGACGCCAAACATACTGGTGTTCCAAAAACAAGTCGTTCAAATGACAATATCGAAGCAGTGCGTGGGAGTGTAGGTAAAGATTCAGGAACTTTAAATTGATGTCGTGGAAAAGAATTGGAAATTGGAAGCTCTCATGCTTAAAAATTTATTTATCACAACAATTGGAGTCTAATGATTTTAAAGCAAAGAGAGTTTATTGAATGGATTATGTATTGAGCACCAACAAATGAAGCAAAATCATCCAAAGCTATGAATATTTACACCTTGATGGGTTTGTTAATCGCCTAATATTGCTACTTTTGGCGTTCTGAGAACCCAAGTGGGATTGTCGAAAAACTAATGCATACACATCGTGTCACTGGCAAATAAATATAAAGATAGAAATGGAGACAGAGATAGGGATATATATAGAGATAGGGATAGAGATGGAGATAAAGATGTAGATGGAGATAGAGATACAGATAGATACAGATATAGAGATAGAGATAGAAATAGAGATAGATATAGAGATAGAGATAGAGATAGAGAGAGAGATAGTGTTTTCACGAGGAATATACGTCCTTGCATAACTTTGCGCTCTGGCTAATTGCTTCCTGTTATTTGAATTTTTACTTTTGGTTTATATACGTAATTACTAAATTCAATGATTTCATCAAGAAATTGAATTTTAAAGAAACTTATACTCTACAGAAAAACCGGCAGAAAGACAATTTTACCTTGAAGGGTTCAAATTTTATGATAATCTTTTTGAAGAAAAAACATTTTTTCACGTGTTAGGTATTTATAAGGGAAACTTGGTATATTCATCGACATCTCTTATTTCGATAACTGCTTTAATGTTTCCAAATGTTTCAGTCTAAGCGATAGAAATTTATCGACCAGTATTAAATTTATCGTTACGATGCAGCACTGATTTTAACATATATAAATGCGTTTGTCACACCCTAATATAATGTACTGTCTAATGTCATTAAAAATTCCTGCTCGAATACTTCGTTTTATACACGTAGTTAGACTAAAGTGATCTTGATAAAATTTAATAATAAAAAATTTAATTTTTCTTTTATTTTGATGGATTCGTAATCATTTATTTTTTACTTTTTCTTTATTACAGTAATTTGTTTGAGGCTTGAATTATGTTTAAAATCGCAAAATGTTTGCTTACTAAGTTTCAATGGTTGTCAACGGCTGCATCAGTGGCTGTTCGCTCGCTTCTACTGCACCAACAGCTGCTTGTTCGTTTTCTTCCTCCTTCTGACGATTCTCCTCTTGTTTTGCCCAAATTAGTTTTCGCTGCATTTCCAAGACCTCCATTTTCTGTGCAGGACTCATGCGTTTGAATGTCTCCATATGTTCGATTTTTGCTTTCAAAATGCAATTCAACTTATATTGTCGTTTCATTATTGTTGCTTCCTCAACAGATACTCTTTTACTTTCTGTGCCCAAAATTAATCTGCGTGTGACGCCGAACTTAGTCCAGGCTTTGTCCAAAAAGCGAGAGAAACGATCCCCACGTGACTGCTGCAGGTTCTCGCGATGTCGCAGCATCAAGTAGCTCAAACTGCTATTTTTAACATCCATTGGCCGCTTCAGTTCCTCTGAGTTATACTGTAGAACTCGGTTGTCAGACATTTTTTTCTATAAATATTTGGAATTTTAAAATGTAAAATTTTCTAAACTTGAGATTGTCCGCGTAGTCTGTTTTGCGTTTGAGTTCTGTCGCTAATGCTGCGGTTAAGGCCGTTTTCGTGATTTTTATAGTGGCCCACGAAGGTTATTTCCTTAGTTCGTGAAGATAGCAGGTACGCGCTAGCCTATATTTAATGTATATATGGATATATTTATATATGTATGTCTGTTTTTCTATTGAACGAAGTAAAGGGTTACTAATTACCGCTCGGGCTACCACTACTTAAATTTATTGCTTAAGACAGTTAGTTATCTTTGAAAATAATAAAAATGTAACCCTTTTTTAGACAAAATTATGCGGTTAAGACGTTTATTCAAAGAATGAAAATACGACAAATTCCCAAAATTTCGGTCATCCGACTATAGGTTTACCATTTTATTGTTCAATACAAGCATGAATTTTTGAATAGGTATACACATTGGTGAATTCAAACAAACAACCAAATGGAAATCTTTACCAAATCACTAGCGAATAGTAAAGCTAGGAAAGGATAACTAAAACCAAATATTTGAAAGTAGGTTATTATAAATTAGTACTTTTAATTATTTTTTATTACTGTTAATAAAATATATTTTCAACCATTTATTTATTTTATTAATGGAAATTGTTTTATTTATTAATTTTTTGTTCATATAGCTATTTATCTACTACTCCTTTTTCTTGTTAGCTACCAAACTAACAGCTTATAAGATTTATATAAAATATATGTAGCTTATTTTATGCCTGTAGAATGACAAAACTGTAGTCCGATGACCGAGAGTTTGCGAATTTGTCGTACTGTCATATTTTGAATAAACCCGCCTTTTTTCAAAAGTGTGCCTAATTTTATCTCAAAAAAAGGGTTACATTTTTATTATTTTCATACAATAACGTTCCTTTACCGCGAATTACATATTATTTCCGAAATAGCGAGCATACCAAGAATTACGCTGTATTGTCCAAAGCAATAAATTTAAGTAGTTGTAGACCGAGCGCTAATTAGTAACCCTTTAGGTCTTTACTAAGTTCAATAGAAAAATAGACATACATACATATATACATACATACATACATTAAAATCCGGCTAGCGCGTACCTGCTATCTTCACGAACCAAGGATATGACCTCCTCGGGTGACTATAAAAATCACGAAAACAACCTTAACCTCAGCATTAGCGACAGAACTCAAACGCAAAACAGACTACGCGGACAATCTCAAGTTTAGAAAACTCTACATTTTTAAATTCCAAATATTTATAGAAAAAAATGTCTGACAACCGAGTTCTACAGTATAACTCAGAGGAACTGAAGCGGCCAATGGATGTTAAAAATAGCAGTTTGAGCTACTTAATGCTGCGACATCGCGAAAATCTGCAGCAGTCACGTGGGGATCGTTTCTCACGCTTTTTGGACAAAGCCTGGACTAAGTTCGGCGTCACACGCAGATTAATTTTGGGCACAGATAGTAAGAGAGTATCTGTTGAGGAAGCAACAATAATGAAACGACAATATAAGTTGAATTGCATTTTGAAAGCAAAAATCGAGACATTCAAACGCATGAGTCCTGCACAGAAAATGGAGGTCTTGGAAATGCAGCGAAAACTAATTTTGGCCAAACAAGAGGAGAATCGCCAGAGAGAGGAAGAAAATGAAGAAGCAGCTATTGGTGCAGTAGAAGCGAGCGAACAGCCACTGATGCAGCCGTTGGCGACCATTGAAACTTAATAAGCAAACTTTTTGTGATTTTAAACATAATTCAAGCCTCAAACAAATTACTGTAATAAAGAAAAAGTAATAAATAAATAATTGCAAAGCAATAAAAATAAAAGAAAAATGAAATTTTTATTATTAAATTTTATCAGGATCACTTTAGTCTAACTATAAAAATTGGCATTCGAGCAGGAATTTTTAATGACATTAGAGAGTACATTATATTAGGGTGTGACAAACGCATTTATATATGTTAAAATCAGTGCTGCATCGTAACGATACATTTAATACTGGTCGATAAATTTCTATCGCATCAACTGAAATATTCGGAAACATTAACGTTAAAGTAGTCACCGAAATAAGAGATGTCGATGAATATACAAAGTTTCCCTTATAAATACTTAACACGTGAAAAATTGATTTTTCTTCAAAAAGATTATCATAACATTTGAACCATTCAAGGTAAAATTTTCTTCCTGGCGGTTTTTCTGTAGAGTATAAATTTCTTTAAAATACAATTTCTTGATGAAATAATTGATGTTAGTAATTCGTACGGTACAGTTGACCTGAATATCTTAAAAAAGAGAAGCATGCGATCACAGAAGCAAAAAGTTTTACAGCTATATAATACCGTAATCGGGACTTAGTTTAACACAATTGCCGTCACACTTTTAAACGTTTTTACACTCAGCTATAGAAGCAAAATTTTCAACTAATCGTAATGTATGTATAAATTTTTTAGCATCGTTTTATACTCTTTTTACTTTATGAAGCATCTTTTGCATTTCAAGTCCGATCCTGTTCAAATTTAAAATTTATTATTTTTATGCACTATCTGCTGAGAATTTTTCATGTTCCTCTTTACCTCATATTTATGTATCCCTAACAGTCACGATCTCTATATCTAACTCTGTCTCTATCGGTCCAAGCGGGTGGGGGATAATGTTGAATTTATTCAGTTTGAGCACTAGGCTCGTTGCAAAAACATGGTCTCTGTCGTATGCCATAGGAGGCATCTGACGCTGCGCAGACGCCAATCGCTTACTCAGCAAGGGAGCATGAAAGGGAAGAAGCAAACAGATCAGAAAACAATATATCTGATCTGGAACTTAAGAAGGTAAATTCCATTGCAAACAATAAGGACATTAGCCGTTGATCATTCGGGAATTGCATTCCTGCATATATGCGTGAATGCAGAAACGTTCATACATATAAACCAAAAGAAAAATTTCAAATAACAGGAAGCAATTAGCCAGAGCGTAAAGTTATGCAATGACTTATATTCCTCGCGGAAACACTATCTCTATCTCCATCCACATCTATATCTCTAACTCTATATCTATTCCTGTCTCCGTTTCTATCTCTATCTTTATATTTATTTGCGGCAATGACCACAGATAAATAACTTAGCATTAAATTCTCAGTATTGTTTTAATAGCCTAGCCTGCTTTGCGTTGCCTGGATTGAAATGTCATATCCTACTTTAAAGATACCAGGAAGCTTAATATATGTACGTACATATAGTACCGCTTTAATTGTTTTATACTAATGACGTACTTACCAAATTTGTATAAAATACCACAATAATTAGTTACCATAACAATAATAATAAAACGAATATGTTTGGAGGAAATTAAAATTTGAAAAACAAATTTTTTAGGTATAAAATCGTTAGTTAAAAACTAATTGTGCCTAATTTTTTAATTTTTTCTTTAAATTAATTCCAAACGACTCAAGTGACAAATAAAAAAAAAGATTAGTGCTTATCCCATTTCTTTTACTTAATTTCTTCTCTCTTTTTGTGCTGTTTTATTTTTTTAATTATGCTATTTAATATTATTTTATTTTATTTTATTTTATTTCATTTGATTTTATTTAATTTTAATTTAATTCATTTAATTTCATTTTATTTCATTTTGTTTTATTTAATTTAATTTAAAAGTAATTGTGAAAAATAAAATGGGCCTAAAAAATTAATAAAAAAAAGCCCAAACTGTAAAAACAAAAAAAAAAAAAAGGCTTAGGCTTATAAAAAAAAAAAAAAAAAACCGAAAGTGTTGTAAATAAGCGCCGGCTGTTAAGACATAAGATGAGGCGCCTGTAATCAGGAAACAAGGCCACCAGCAAGGCCCAACGTTAGGGGCAAGGTCAACAAAGGCCCAACGCAAACAACAAGGCCAACAAGGCCCAACATTTTTTCGACACGATTCGAGCTGGTACATCGGAAGTATCAGATACTAATTCTTATTTCCGGAGAACTTAATTCTTATAATTTTTCATACTGGTACAACGAGCGTCAGCTTTGGCGGACTGACAGATACGTTCCGATAAATAAGCATTCGGTTAATATTTACTTCAACTATAATTTTTCATAATGACTCACGCTAATGATTTTCTCCGCGCCTGTGACGCTCTGCTAGAGTTTGAAGAGTTGTATAACAACACTCCTAGTGCAAATCACTCAGTCTTTTCGCTTGAAATACAAAAGGAAGAACTGAAGGCGTTGTGGATGAAAGTGAAGGAGTCATTCGATGTCTATTCGCGGAATTTATCGACTGACGAAGCAGGTAGCATAGCCATGAACTCAGCAAAAACCAGGTATCAGGATTGCCATTCAGCATACCAGACATGTGCAGCACTGATGGGCGAGACAATGCACAACCTGACTCTTGTTCAACAAAGCTCATCAACGGTTAATCCTGCAACGCTGGAACCTGAACCTGTCCCACGCTCAAGTATGAATCTCCCTTCATGTGACACTGAAATTTTTTACGGTGATTACATAGCATGGCCAACCTTCCGCGACTAATTCACAGCCATCTACATAAACAATTCTCGACTGACTCCAGTTGAGAAACCATACCATCTAAACCATAAGACTCGTGGGGAAGCAAAGGACATCGTGAAGAAATCCCTATTGACCAAAGATGGTTTCATAACCACGTGGCAGAACTTGTCTTGATATGAAAACAAAAGGGTGATGGTAAACAGTCAGTTGAAAACGTTGTTCAACTTACCAACTGTGACTATCGAACGCGGCGCGGAAATAAAGAGTTTACAACGAGCAGTAAACTATTGCATCTCAGTGTTGCAGATGTATGGAATCGAGATAAGCAACTGGGATGCAATTTTTGACTTTTTAGTTTCCAGTAGGTTGCCGGACACCACATTAGCTCTATGGGATCAAGGAATCGTGCAGAAGGCCGAAATTCTAAGGTGGGTGGAACTGGATCATTTTTGGACAAATAGGTTTCAGACGCTGGAAACTGTTTCGGACATTCAAAGTACAAGAGTGTCTAGGATAATGCAGAGTCGCATTCCAGCACCATCATTTGGGTAAAGGCTATCAACTAATCATGCTCAGTTTTCGCAACCTGCCTGCAGGCTGTCCCCACAGCAAATCCATGTGTTAAGAGCATGCCCAAATTTCTAGCTATGAAAGCTGACGATCGCGTCAAAATAGCTAGAAAATATAATATGTGTATGAACTGCTTAGCAGAGTCGCACCTAGCAAGAGATTCCAAGAGCACGTTTAGCTGCCTAAACTTCCATCAACGCGTCATTCCCTGCTGCATCGGAATCCAAGTGGGAATAGTCCGTCGACTGCAAACAATAGGCCAGCATCAGGAAATGCGGAGACGAGGCCTGATCAACCCCCATCCACATCAAGGAATGTCAACGCACTTTCCGCAAAAAATGCGAAAAATTTTAGGTACGGCGATGGTACATATCCGCTATTCTGGAGTGAACTATGAGGCAAGAGCCCTTCTTGATTCGGAATCAGAAGGCATTTTTATCACGAAGCGGTTGCAACGAATCATCAAATTGCCTACTCAACCGGCTGACATGCAGATATGCGGTATTAATGCATCGACATCGGCTAAGGTGCGAGAAGTCGCACAATTTGTTTTAGGCTCTCCTGTCAACCCCCAGTTTAAAATTGAGGCAAGAGGCCTGATTCTCCCCCAATTGATAGGAAACCTCCTCCAGTTTTCAGTAGACCAAGTAGATTTTAGCTTACTGCCCCCAATTCACTTGGCCGATGCCAACTTTAATAAATGTTAGCAGGTTGACTTGGTAATTGGTGCGGACTTGTACCCGCGAATAATGATGGGAAACGTTAAGAAACACGTTTTTGGCTCTCTTCTGACGCAGGAGACAGTCTTTGGTTGGATCTTAACAGGTTTAAACGATGTACTACATCCTGGTCCAGTTCTCCAAGCCGATCTCATTGCGTTGCTACTTAAACGGAGATTGTTCAAATATGTATTCGACGCAGATATTGAGAAGATGTATCGGCAAATCTTGCTACATCCAAATGACGCTCGGTTTCATAGGATACTTTTCAGGGAATCATCCGAAGAGGAGATTGTGGATTATGAACTCCAAACCGTGACTTTCGGAGTTAATTGTGCCCCATACCTAGCGATTAGGACGTTATTACAGCTGGCAGAGGACATCAACCTAAAGTACCCTTTAGCATCCAGGGTTTTAAAGCAACATATGTATATTGATGACGTCCTCGCAGGAGCACACGATTGCGAGACAGCCATTCGTACACGGAACGAACTGGTCGAGGCACTCAATGGTGCAGGATTTCCCCTACGAAAGTGGACCTCAAACTCCAAGGATATTTTAATAGACGTACCAAAGGAGCATCTTCTCAAGGAAGATTTCTTGGAGATTGACGACGTAAGCGAGGCAAGGAGAGGTATTTCCTGTGTAGCAAAACTGTTTGATCCCGCTGGTTGGCTAGGACCAATAGTCATCGAGGCAAAAATCCTGATGCAGGATATTTGGCTGACTAAGGTAGACTGGGATGACAACATACCAAGAAGTATTTACGTAAGATGGGAGAATTTTCTAAAAAATTATGTTAACATTTCGAAAATCCGAATTCCAAGGTGGGTTAGGTATACTCCATGGAATGAAGTTGAATTTCATGGGTTTTGTGATGCCTCCGAGAAGGCATATGCTGCGGCATTATATATAAGAGTCCGAGAACGAAATTCTAATATCGTTCCACACGTAGATCTGCTGGTAGGCAAGACCAAAGTAGCGCCAGTAAAGAAAATACCTCGACCAAGGTTAGAGTTATGTGGGGTACTACTTCTGGCAGAATTAATTAATGCTTTGCTTCCACAGTTCGATGTTGCTCAACCAGTGGTATACAAATGGACAGACTCCACTATTGTACTCTCATGGCTGCAGAAGCCTCGTGTTGCTGGACTACTTTCGTGGCGAATGGAGTCTCGAAGATCGAGGAACTCGTCGGATCGACTGGATAGAATCACGTGGATTCAAAGGAAAATCCAGCAGATCTTGGTAGCCACGGCGTATCCTCCTAAGAACTTGCAGAGAGTACTCCGTGGTGACATGGTTCAAGTTGGTTAAAGGAGCAACCGTCTAAGTGGCTTCAGAGGAAAAGTGAGCCATTGGATACGTAAGGACTCACGCAGCACGAATCATAGATACAGAAGACATCTTGGAACGATTCTCCGATTTTTCACGCGCGTTGAGGATAGTTGCGCGAATTTTTCAATTCTATCGGAAAATACATCCGGTATTTAAATTATTAAATCAGCACGAATCTGCGGAAATTACAGCAGATGAAATTCAAGATGTAAAAACGCGATTAATTCGATTGACCTAAAAGCGTTGTCTTGCGGGTAAATACGGATGCACTAGCTTCAGCAAACTCAGTGAGCGCCAAGAGCTCCATCCGCACTCTCAATCCATTTATTGATAAGAATGAAATCATGAGAGTAGGCGGTCGACTAGCGCTAGCATCATTATCGTACAACGAACGATACCCGACAATCTTACCGTATGATTGACAATTTTCTCGACTTCTTGTCAAGTTCTCACACCTGATTTCGTTACATGGTAGAAATCAGCTTATGCTGAGGCTTATGAGGTCAGAATATTGGGTAGTACGGTTAAAAAATTTAATAAAAATAATTATTAATAATTGTTAAGTTTATATCATTCATAGGAAAAGGACACGAGAACAATTAATGGCTGCGCTTCCACTGGAAAGAACGGAGGTAATCAGCGGAAGCCCGATAAAAATCATCAAGCGATGGCAGAAACTGAAAGCACTTCACCAAGGATTCTGTCAGCAATGGAAGGTGGAGTATCTAAAGGAACAGCACAAGAGAGTAAAGTGGCAGTTTCCCCACCGAAACCTAGAGGTTGACGATTGCGTAGTTGTCAAAGAGGACAATCTACCCCCGAACGAGTGGCGACTTGGCAGAGTGGTTAGGGTTTTCTTAGGTCACGATAACAGAGTTAGAGTTGTTGATCTACTTACGACGCGAGGCATAATTACACGTCCAATTGTGAAATTAATTATGCTTCCCGTCGTAAAAAAACACTAATGATATCTATAATTCCAGAGATTTTCAACATGGTACGTGCCAACAACAACAGCAAACAACAACCGAGGGAACAACACCGGTGCCCCGTATGCAACCACAATCACCGGTTGCTTTTCTGCCGATAGATGGGTCAACTGGAGCCAGCGGAGAGACTGAGGGCTGTCCTCCTCCATCGGTATTGCGCTAATTGCTTGTCCCCGGGCCACATGGCCAACAACTGTTCGTCCACGAAGAACTGCGACCGCTTTCAGAAGCGACACCACAGTCTCCTGCATCTGTGGGAGACAGACAGGAGCGAGGAAGACGTGCCGCCGGTCGTAGACCCAGTGGATCACCGGAGTAAGAGACGGCACTGTCCTTACCGGGCCCAAGCCTTACCAGATGACTCCAGTGATGACGAGGTGCCGGAGATCGACGCCAGTGGCGATGAAGTGCCGGAACAACCTCAAAATGAATCGACTAGCACCCCAAACCCCCCGGTACTCAGACCGCCTCTGGCGGGTATCCGGTCCATGGCTCAGCGGACCCGCTCGAAGTACACTGGGCAATTCTGTCCTCATGCCAACTGTGATGAGAGTTGTGGCAAGTGGCCGAGGATATCCTGTTCGTGCCTTGATCGATCCAGGGTAATCGAGGTCAGCGATATCACGAGCTCTGGCGAGACGACTGCACCTGCTGCCGCGCGAATCTGCGGAAAATATAAACATGACGCTAAAAGGCTGGCGTGATCGCATCAGTCTGAATGCCAAGGTAGTGTCAAGCCTAATGAAGACCACACCAGCATGCACATTGGATGCAAGGGTCGTCGTCGAGTTCGACAATTTGATTTTGAGATCAGGGCTTATGCAAGCAACAACGACTCGAATAAAATAAAATAAAATAAAATAAAATAAAATAAAATAAAATAAAATAAAATAAAATAAAATAAAATAAAATAAAATAAAATAAAATAAAATAAAATAAAATAAAATAAAATAAAATAAAATAAAATAAAATAAAATAAAATAAAATAAAATAAAATAAAATAAAATAAAATAAAATAAAATAAAATAAAATAAAATAAAATAAAATAAAATAAAATAAAATAAAATAAAATAAAATAAAATAAAATAAAATAAAATAAAATAAAATAAAATAAAATAAAATAAAATAAAATAAAATAAAATAAAATAAAATAAAATAAAATAAAATAAAATAAAATAAAATAAAATAAAATAAAATAAAATAAAATAAAATAAAATAAAATAAAATAAAATAAAATAAAATAAAATAAAATAAAATAAAATAAAATAAAATAAAATAAAATAAAATAAAATAAAATAAAATAAAATAAAATAAAATAAAATAAAATAAAATAAAATAAAATAAAATAAAATAAAATAAAATAAAATAAAATAAAATAAAATAAAATAAAATAAAATAAAATAAAATAAAATAAAATAAAATAAAATAAAATAAAATAAAATAAAATAAAATAAAATAAAATAAAATAAAATAAAATAAAATAAAATAAAATAAAATAAAATAAAATAAAATAAAATAAAATAAAATAAAATAAAATAAAATAAAATAAAATAAAATAAAATAAAATAAAATAAAATAAAATAAAATAAAATAAAATAAAATAAAATAAAATAAAATAAAATAAAATAAAATAAAATAAAATAAAATAAAATAAAATAAAATAAAATAAAATAAAATAAAATAAAATAAAATAAAATAAAATAAAATAAAATAAAATAAAATAAAATAAAATAAAATAAAATAAAATAAAATAAAATAAAATAAAATAAAATAAAATAAAATAAAATAAAATAAAATAAAATAAAATAAAATAAAATAAAATAAAATAAAATAAAATAAAATAAAATAAAATAAAATAAAATAAAATAAAATAAAATAAAATAAAATAAAATAAAATAAAATAAAATAAAATAAAATAAAATAAAATAAAATAAAATAAAATAAAATAAAATAAAATAAAATAAAATAAAATAAAATAAAATAAAATAAAATAAAATAAAATAAAATAAAATAAAATAAAATAAAATAAAATAAAATAAAATAAAATAAAATAAAATAAAATAAAATAAAATAAAATAAAATAAAATAAAATAAAATAAAATAAAATAAAATAAAATAAAATAAAATAAAATAAAATAAAATAAAATAAAATAAAATAAAATAAAATAAAATAAAATAAAATAAAATAAAATAAAATAAAATAAAATAAAATAAAATAAAATAAAATAAAATAAAATAAAATAAAATAAAATAAAATAAAATAAAATAAAATAAAATAAAATAAAATAAAATAAAATAAAATAAAATAAAATAAAATAAAATAAAATAAAATAAAATAAAATAAAATAAAATAAAATAAAATAAAATAAAATAAAATAAAATAAAATAAAATAAAATAAAATAAAATAAAATAAAATAAAATAAAATAAAATAAAATAAAATAAAATAAAATAAAATAAAATAAAATAAAATAAAATAAAATAAAATAAAATAAAATAAAATAAAATAAAATAAAATAAAATAAAATAAAATAAAATAAAATAAAATAAAATAAAATAAAATAAAATAAAATAAAATAAAATAAAATAAAATAAAATAAAATAAAATAAAATAAAATAAAATAAAATAAAATAAAATAAAATAAAATAAAATAAAATAAAATAAAATAAAATAAAATAAAATAAAATAAAATAAAATAAAATAAAATAAAATAAAATAAAATAAAATAAAATAAAATAAAATAAAATAAAATAAAATAAAATAAAATAAAATAAAATAAAATAAAATAAAATAAAATAAAATAAAATAAAATAAAATAAAATAAAATAAAATAAAATAAAATAAAATAAAATAAAATAAAATAAAATAAAATAAAATAAAATAAAATAAAATAAAATAAAATAAAATAAAATAAAATAAAATAAAATAAAATAAAATAAAATAAAATAAAATAAAATAAAATAAAATAAAATAAAATAAAATAAAATAAAATAAAATAAAATAAAATAAAATAAAATAAAATAAAATAAAATAAAATAAAATAAAATAAAATAAAATAAAATAAAATAAAATAAAATAAAATAAAATAAAATAAAATAAAATAAAATAAAATAAAATAAAATAAAATAAAATAAAATAAAATAAAATAAAATAAAATAAAATAAAATAAAATAAAATAAAATAAAATAAAATAAAATAAAATAAAATAAAATAAAATAAAATAAAATAAAATAAAATAAAATAAAATAAAATAAAATAAAATAAAATAAAATAAAATAAAATAAAATAAAATAAAATAAAATAAAATAAAATAAAATAAAATAAAATAAAATAAAATAAAATAAAATAAAATAAAATAAAATAAAATAAAATAAAATAAAATAAAATAAAATAAAATAAAATAAAATAAAATAAAATAAAATAAAATAAAATAAAATAAAATAAAATAAAATAAAATAAAATAAAATAAAATAAAATAAAATAAAATAAAATAAAATAAAATAAAATAAAATAAAATAAAATAAAATAAAATAAAATAAAATAAAATAAAATAAAATAAAATAAAATAAAATAAAATAAAATAAAATAAAATAAAATAAAATAAAATAAAATAAAATAAAATAAAATAAAATAAAATAAAATAAAATAAAATAAAATAAAATAAAATAAAATAAAATAAAATAAAATAAAATAAAATAAAATAAAATAAAATAAAATAAAATAAAATAAAATAAAATAAAATAAAATAAAATAAAATAAAATAAAATAAAATAAAATAAAATAAAATAAAATAAAATAAAATAAAATAAAATAAAATAAAATAAAATAAAATAAAATAAAATAAAATAAAATAAAATAAAATAAAATAAAATAAAATAAAATAAAATAAAATAAAATAAAATAAAATAAAATAAAATAAAATAAAATAAAATAAAATAAAATAAAATAAAATAAAATAAAATAAAATAAAATAAAATAAAATAAAATAAAATAAAATAAAATAAAATAAAATAAAATAAAATAAAATAAAATAAAATAAAATAAAATAAAATAAAATAAAATAAAATAAAATAAAATAAAATAAAATAAAATAAAATAAAATAAAATAAAATAAAATAAAATAAAATAAAATAAAATAAAATAAAATAAAATAAAATAAAATAAAATAAAATAAAATAAAATAAAATAAAATAAAATAAAATAAAATAAAATAAAATAAAATAAAATAAAATAAAATAAAATAAAATAAAATAAAATAAAATAAAATAAAATAAAATAAAATAAAATAAAATAAAATAAAATAAAATAAAATAAAATAAAATAAAATAAAATAAAATAAAATAAAATAAAATAAAATAAAATAAAATAAAATAAAATAAAATAAAATAAAATAAAATAAAATAAAATAAAATAAAATAAAATAAAATAAAATAAAATAAAATAAAATAAAATAAAATAAAATAAAATAAAATAAAATAAAATAAAATAAAATAAAATAAAATAAAATAAAATAAAATAAAATAAAATAAAATAAAATAAAATAAAATAAAATAAAATAAAATAAAATAAAATAAAATAAAATAAAATAAAATAAAATAAAATAAAATAAAATAAAATAAAATAAAATAAAATAAAATAAAATAAAATAAAATAAAATAAAATAAAATAAAATAAAATAAAATAAAATAAAATAAAATAAAATAAAATAAAATAAAATAAAATAAAATAAAATAAAATAAAATAAAATAAAATAAAATAAAATAAAATAAAATAAAATAAAATAAAATAAAATAAAATAAAATAAAATAAAATAAAATAAAATAAAATAAAATAAAATAAAATAAAATAAAATAAAATAAAATAAAATAAAATAAAATAAAATAAAATAAAATAAAATAAAATAAAATAAAATAAAATAAAATAAAATAAAATAAAATAAAATAAAATAAAATAAAATAAAATAAAATAAAATAAAATAAAATAAAATAAAATAAAATAAAATAAAATAAAATAAAATAAAATAAAATAAAATAAAATAAAATAAAATAAAATAAAATAAAATAAAATAAAATAAAATAAAATAAAATAAAATAAAATAAAATAAAATAAAATAAAATAAAATAAAATAAAATAAAATAAAATAAAATAAAATAAAATAAAATAAAATAAAATAAAATAAAATAAAATAAAATAAAATAAAATAAAATAAAATAAAATAAAATAAAATAAAATAAAATAAAATAAAATAAAATAAAATAAAATAAAATAAAATAAAATAAAATAAAATAAAATAAAATAAAATAAAATAAAATAAAATAAAATAAAATAAAATAAAATAAAATAAAATAAAATAAAATAAAATAAAATAAAATAAAATAAAATAAAATAAAATAAAATAAAATAAAATAAAATAAAATAAAATAAAATAAAATAAAATAAAATAAAATAAAATAAAATAAAATAAAATAAAATAAAATAAAATAAAATAAAATAAAATAAAATAAAATAAAATAAAATAAAATAAAATAAAATAAAATAAAATAAAATAAAATAAAATAAAATAAAATAAAATAAAATAAAATAAAATAAAATAAAATAAAATAAAATAAAATAAAATAAAATAAAATAAAATAAAATAAAATAAAATAAAATAAAATAAAATAAAATAAAATAAAATAAAATAAAATAAAATAAAATAAAATAAAATAAAATAAAATAAAATAAAATAAAATAAAATAAAATAAAATAAAATAAAATAAAATAAAATAAAATAAAATAAAATAAAATAAAATAAAATAAAATAAAATAAAATAAAATAAAATAAAATAAAATAAAATAAAATAAAATAAAATAAAATAAAATAAAATAAAATAAAATAAAATAAAATAAAATAAAATAAAATAAAATAAAATAAAATAAAATAAAATAAAATAAAATAAAATAAAATAAAATAAAATAAAATAAAATAAAATAAAATAAAATAAAATAAAATAAAATAAAATAAAATAAAATAAAATAAAATAAAATAAAATAAAATAAAATAAAATAAAATAAAATAAAATAAAATAAAATAAAATAAAATAAAATAAAATAAAATAAAATAAAATAAAATAAAATAAAATAAAATAAAATAAAATAAAATAAAATAAAATAAAATAAAATAAAATAAAATAAAATAAAATAAAATAAAATAAAATAAAATAAAATAAAATAAAATAAAATAAAATAAAATAAAATAAAATAAAATAAAATAAAATAAAATAAAATAAAATAAAATAAAATAAAATAAAATAAAATAAAATAAAATAAAATAAAATAAAATAAAATAAAATAAAATAAAATAAAATAAAATAAAATAAAATAAAATAAAATAAAATAAAATAAAATAAAATAAAATAAAATAAAATAAAATAAAATAAAATAAAATAAAATAAAATAAAATAAAATAAAATAAAATAAAATAAAATAAAATAAAATAAAATAAAATAAAATAAAATAAAATAAAATAAAATAAAATAAAATAAAATAAAATAAAATAAAATAAAATAAAATAAAATAAAATAAAATAAAATAAAATAAAATAAAATAAAATAAAATAAAATAAAATAAAATAAAATAAAATAAAATAAAATAAAATAAAATAAAATAAAATAAAATAAAATAAAATAAAATAAAATAAAATAAAATAAAATAAAATAAAATAAAATAAAATAAAATAAAATAAAATAAAATAAAATAAAATAAAATAAAATAAAATAAAATAAAATAAAATAAAATAAAATAAAATAAAATAAAATAAAATAAAATAAAATAAAATAAAATAAAATAAAATAAAATAAAATAAAATAAAATAAAATAAAATAAAATAAAATAAAATAAAATAAAATAAAATAAAATAAAATAAAATAAAATAAAATAAAATAAAATAAAATAAAATAAAATAAAATAAAATAAAATAAAATAAAATAAAATAAAATAAAATAAAATAAAATAAAATAAAATAAAATAAAATAAAATAAAATAAAATAAAATAAAATAAAATAAAATAAAATAAAATAAAATAAAATAAAATAAAATAAAATAAAATAAAATAAAATAAAATAAAATAAAATAAAATAAAATAAAATAAAATAAAATAAAATAAAATAAAATAAAATAAAATAAAATAAAATAAAATAAAATAAAATAAAATAAAATAAAATAAAATAAAATAAAATAAAATAAAATAAAATAAAATAAAATAAAATAAAATAAAATAAAATAAAATAAAATAAAATAAAATAAAATAAAATAAAATAAAATAAAATAAAATAAAATAAAATAAAATAAAATAAAATAAAATAAAATAAAATAAAATAAAATAAAATAAAATAAAATAAAATAAAATAAAATAAAATAAAATAAAATAAAATAAAATAAAATAAAATAAAATAAAATAAAATAAAATAAAATAAAATAAAATAAAATAAAATAAAATAAAATAAAATAAAATAAAATAAAATAAAATAAAATAAAATAAAATAAAATAAAATAAAATAAAATAAAATAAAATAAAATAAAATAAAATAAAATAAAATAAAATAAAATAAAATAAAATAAAATAAAATAAAATAAAATAAAATAAAATAAAATAAAATAAAATAAAATAAAATAAAATAAAATAAAATAAAATAAAATAAAATAAAATAAAATAAAATAAAATAAAATAAAATAAAATAAAATAAAATAAAATAAAATAAAATAAAATAAAATAAAATAAAATAAAATAAAATAAAATAAAATAAAATAAAATAAAATAAAATAAAATAAAATAAAATAAAATAAAATAAAATAAAATAAAATAAAATAAAATAAAATAAAATAAAATAAAATAAAATAAAATAAAATAAAATAAAATAAAATAAAATAAAATAAAATAAAATAAAATAAAATAAAATAAAATAAAATAAAATAAAATAAAATAAAATAAAATAAAATAAAATAAAATAAAATAAAATAAAATAAAATAAAATAAAATAAAATAAAATAAAATAAAATAAAATAAAATAAAATAAAATAAAATAAAATAAAATAAAATAAAATAAAATAAAATAAAATAAAATAAAATAAAATAAAATAAAATAAAATAAAATAAAATAAAATAAAATAAAATAAAATAAAATAAAATAAAATAAAATAAAATAAAATAAAATAAAATAAAATAAAATAAAATAAAATAAAATAAAATAAAATAAAATAAAATAAAATAAAATAAAATAAAATAAAATAAAATAAAATAAAATAAAATAAAATAAAATAAAATAAAATAAAATAAAATAAAATAAAATAAAATAAAATAAAATAAAATAAAATAAAATAAAATAAAATAAAATAAAATAAAATAAAATAAAATAAAATAAAATAAAATAAAATAAAATAAAATAAAATAAAATAAAATAAAATAAAATAAAATAAAATAAAATAAAATAAAATAAAATAAAATAAAATAAAATAAAATAAAATAAAATAAAATAAAATAAAATAAAATAAAATAAAATAAAATAAAATAAAATAAAATAAAATAAAATAAAATAAAATAAAATAAAATAAAATAAAATAAAATAAAATAAAATAAAATAAAATAAAATAAAATAAAATAAAATAAAATAAAATAAAATAAAATAAAATAAAATAAAATAAAATAAAATAAAATAAAATAAAATAAAATAAAATAAAATAAAATAAAATAAAATAAAATAAAATAAAATAAAATAAAATAAAATAAAATAAAATAAAATAAAATAAAATAAAATAAAATAAAATAAAATAAAATAAAATAAAATAAAATAAAATAAAATAAAATAAAATAAAATAAAATAAAATAAAATAAAATAAAATAAAATAAAATAAAATAAAATAAAATAAAATAAAATAAAATAAAATAAAATAAAATAAAATAAAATAAAATAAAATAAAATAAAATAAAATAAAATAAAATAAAATAAAATAAAATAAAATAAAATAAAATAAAATAAAATAAAATAAAATAAAATAAAATAAAATAAAATAAAATAAAATAAAATAAAATAAAATAAAATAAAATAAAATAAAATAAAATAAAATAAAATAAAATAAAATAAAATAAAATAAAATAAAATAAAATAAAATAAAATAAAATAAAATAAAATAAAATAAAATAAAATAAAATAAAATAAAATAAAATAAAATAAAATAAAATAAAATAAAATAAAATAAAATAAAATAAAATAAAATAAAATAAAATAAAATAAAATAAAATAAAATAAAATAAAATAAAATAAAATAAAATAAAATAAAATAAAATAAAATAAAATAAAATAAAATAAAATAAAATAAAATAAAATAAAATAAAATAAAATAAAATAAAATAAAATAAAATAAAATAAAATAAAATAAAATAAAATAAAATAAAATAAAATAAAATAAAATAAAATAAAATAAAATAAAATAAAATAAAATAAAATAAAATAAAATAAAATAAAATAAAATAAAATAAAATAAAATAAAATAAAATAAAATAAAATAAAATAAAATAAAATAAAATAAAATAAAATAAAATAAAATAAAATAAAATAAAATAAAATAAAATAAAATAAAATAAAATAAAATAAAATAAAATAAAATAAAATAAAATAAAATAAAATAAAATAAAATAAAATAAAATAAAATAAAATAAAATAAAATAAAATAAAATAAAATAAAATAAAATAAAATAAAATAAAATAAAATAAAATAAAATAAAATAAAATAAAATAAAATAAAATAAAATAAAATAAAATAAAATAAAATAAAATAAAATAAAATAAAATAAAATAAAATAAAATAAAATAAAATAAAATAAAATAAAATAAAATAAAATAAAATAAAATAAAATAAAATAAAATAAAATAAAATAAAATAAAATAAAATAAAATAAAATAAAATAAAATAAAATAAAATAAAATAAAATAAAATAAAATAAAATAAAATAAAATAAAATAAAATAAAATAAAATAAAATAAAATAAAATAAAATAAAATAAAATAAAATAAAATAAAATAAAATAAAATAAAATAAAATAAAATAAAATAAAATAAAATAAATAAAATTAAATAAAATAAAATAAAATAAAATAAAATTAAATAAAATAAAATAAAATAAAATAAAATAAAATAAAATAAAATAAAATAAAATAAAATAAAATAAAATAAAATAAAATAAAATAAAATAAAATAAAATAAAATAAAATAAAATAAAATAAAATAAAATAAAATAAAATAAAATAAAATAAAATAAAATAATAAAGTTCCGAGGATTATATAACGACTGACTTTATTCAAACATGAGAAAGTATTACAAAGATAATAAGAATAAAAAGGAATGCGAAATAGTACACAGTGTTGCAAAGATACAGTGATGATATTTTAAGTACATGTTAACTTATTACTATTTCTTACGAACTACTTCGCCTCCACAACACCTCCTCTCGAAGTAGGGAGTTTATTCTTCTAAACTGCGTTGAATAAGACCCAAATGCGTTGAACAACTATTGTGCTTTATTTGACTAAGCCCCTTTGTTAGCATATCTGCTGGCATTTGCTGTGTTGACATATACTCTAATGTGATCGTCTTATTTTGCACGCAGTCACGAATGAAATGATAACGAATATCAATATGCTTCGTACGAGGGTGGAAATTCGAAGATACTGCCAACTTTTGTGCACTCTGGTTGTCATTAAATAGCTTGACATTGGCACAATCAACACCCACTTCATTCAATGCAGCTTTCAAATATAACGCTTCTTTAGCTGCCTCAGTGATCGCAACATATTCTGCCTCTGTACTTGAAAGCGAGACAGTACGTTGTTTACGCGCTTCCCAGCTTATAGACGACCCAGCATACATAAACGCAAAACCTGTGTATGATCGTCTGTCAGCTGAATTTGCACCCCAATCGGCATCAACTACACAGTACAAACTTGCACCTGTCTTCTTGTACAGCAAACCATGTTGCAACGTACCCTTAATGTATCGTAGAATTCTTTTCGCTGACTTCCAGTGCTCTTCCGTGTAGTTAGTGTTGAACTGACTCATAAAATTTACCGCATACGCTATGTCTGGCCTCGTACATACAGCCAGATACATCAAAGCGCCGATGAGACTTTGATAAGGAAATTAAAGCGCCGATGAGACTTTGATAAGGAAATTTCGCCATAACGGCCTCGTCTTTCGTTTCTGGTTTTGTAAGCTTGCAATTCGCTTCTATCGGTGTTTTAGAAGGATTGCATTCTGACATATGAAATCGCTCCAAAACTGATTCTGCATACGCCCTCTGTGATAGGAATATTTCGCTCCTCTTCAGATTTTGATGAAAATCTATACCCAGACATCGTTTGACCTTTCCGATATCTTTCATATCGAAATTTTGAGCGAGCATTCTCTTCGTCGTTTTTAACCAATTATCGTTGTTTGATGCTAACAGCAAGTCATCTACATATATAATGACCAACATGATGTTTTCGCCTTCTCGCCGCACGTAGAAACACGGATCAAATTTCGTTGACTTTAACCCAATTTTGTTCAAAGTTAATGATAACTTGTGATACCACATTAACCCTGACTGACGCAAACCATACAATGCTTTCTTAACTAAGCACACAGGGTTGCTTTGCTGAAGTGACGCCAGCCACTCTTCTACTGTTCGCTGAATTTCGCCGGTATACTTCGTCACACCCTTTAAGCCGACGGGTTGACCGCGTCGAATCTTCTTCAACACGCTGATAAGCAGATCTGGAATATCCATATAGACATTCTCGTCCAGATTCCCGTTTAAGTACGCCGTCACTACATCCATTTGATGTATCTGTAGATTCATCTCGGCAGCCAACGCAGTGAATAGACGTACTGAAGTTGACCGCACTACCGGAGATGAAACCTCATGAAAATCTTCACCAGGACGTTGAGCGTAGCCCTTTGCTACAAGTCGAACCTTCTTCAGATTCGCATCTTTGGTACGAAATACGAATTTATTGCCAATAGTCTTCCGGTTGGAAGGCTTTTCAACTATCTGCCAAGTCTTGTTTCGAACATGCGCCAGAAATTCGTCTTCTAACGCCTTTAACCACATAGATGAATCGTCTGTCTTTAATGCTTCCGCCAATGTTTGCGGATCTTCAGTAATAAGATTCGCTGACATATCTTCACTACACTCGTGAAAATCATCTGATTCATCAGCATCCTCCTCTGAATCTGCGCCGTCGACTATTTGTTGATAAACTTTTCGTGGTCTACCCCGTTGACCAGTACGCGCATATGATGGTCGACCTCTACCGCGCCGAGAATTACCCGCACCCGCTTCAACTGTTGGTGCGTCTAGCGATTCTTCATCGCTGGAGGAAACTGTACTACCTGTATTGTGGTTTTCGATTACCACTTCTATTTCATTTTCACGACAT
>JAWMAG010000069.1:9934035-10051535 GCA_037013455.1 Ceratitis rosa | reverse complement strand
TAAGGGAAACTTGGTATATTCATCGACATCTCTTATTTCGTTGACTACTTTAACGTTAATGTTTCCGAATATTTCAGTCGATGCGATAGAAATTTATCGACCAGTATTAAATTTATCGTTATGATGCAGCCCTGATTTTAACATATATAAATGCGTTTGTCACACCCTAATATAATGTACTCTCTAATGTCATTTAAAATTCCTGCTCGAATACTAATTTTTATAGTTAGACTAAAGTTATCGTGATAGAATTTAATAATAAAAAATTTAATTTTTCTTTTATTTTTATTGCTTTGGAATCATTTATATTTACTTTTTCTTTATTACAGTAATTTGTTTGAGGCTTGGATTATGTTTAAAATCACAAAAAGTTTCCTTATTAAGTTTCAATGCTCGTCAACGGCTGCATCAGTGGCTGTTCGCTCGCTTCTACTGCACCAATAGCTGCTTGTTCGTTTTTTTCCTCCCTCTCACGATTCTCCTCTTGTTTTGCCAAAATTAGTTTTCGCTGCATTTCCAAGACCTCCATTTTCTGTGCAGGACTCATGCGTTTGAATGTCTCCATATGTTCGATTTTTGCTTTCAAAATGCAATTCAACTTATATTGTCGTTTCATTATTGTTGCATCTTCAACAGATACTCTCTTACTTTCTGTGCCCAAAATTAATCTGCGTGTGACGCCGAACTTAGTCCAGGCTTTGTCCAAAAAGCGTGAGAAACGATCCCCACGTGACTGCTGCAGATTTTCGCGATGTCGCAGCATCAAGTAGCTCAAACTGCTATTTTTAACATCCATTGGCCGCTTCAGTTCCTCTGAGTTATACTATAGAACTCGGTTGTCAGACATTTTTTTCTATAAATATTTGGAATTTAAAAATGTAGATTTTTCTAAACTTGAGATTGTCCGCGTAGTCTGTTTTGCGTTTGAGTTCTGTCGCTAATGCTGTGGTTAAGGCCGTTTTCGTGATTTTTATAGTCACCCACGAAGGTCATATCCTTGGTTCGTGAAGATAGCAGGTACGCGCTAGCCAGTATTTAATGTATGTATGTATGTATTTATACATGTAGGTCTATTTTTCTATTGAACGAAGTAAAGGGTTACTAATTACCGCTCGGGCTACCACTACTTAAATTTATTGCTTAAAACAGTTAGTTATCTTTGAAAATAATAAAAATGTAACCCTTTTTTAGACAAAATTATGCGGTTAAGGCGGTTTTATTCAAAGTATGAAAATACGACAAATTCTCAAAATCTCGGTCATTGAACTATAGTTTTACCATTTTATTGTTCAATACAAGCATGAATTTTTGAATAGGTATACACATTGGTGAATTCAAACAAACACACAAATGGAAATCTTTACCAAATCACTAGCGAATAGTAAAGCTAGGAAAGGATAACTAAAACCAAATTTTTGAAGCTAGGTTATTATAAATTAGTTTTTTTAATTATTTTTTATTACTGTTAATAAAATATATTTTTCAACAATTTATTTATTTTATTAATGGAAATTGTTTTATTTATTTATATTTGTTCATATAGCTATTTATCTACTACTCCTTTTTCTTGTTAGCTACCAAACGAACAGCTTATAAGATTTACATATATAAAATATATGTAGCTTATTTTATGCCTGTAGAATTACAAATCTGTAGTCCGATGACCGAGAGTTTGCGAAAATGCCGTATTGTCATATTTTGAATAAACCCGCCTTTTTTCAAAAGTGTGTCTAATTTTATCTCAAAAAAGGGTTAAATTTTTATTATTTTTATATAATAACATTCCTTTACCGCGAATTACATATTATTTCCGAAATAGCGAGCATAACAACAATTACGCTGTATTGTCCAAAGCAATAAATTTAAGTAGTTGTAGGCCGAGCGGTAATTAGTAACCCTTTAGTTCATTACTAAGTTCAATAGAAAAATAGACCTACATGTATAAATACATACATACATACTTTAAATACTGGCTAGCGCGTACCTGCTATCTTCACGAACCAAGGATATGACCTTCGCGGGTGACTATAAAAATCACGAAGACAGCCTTACCCGCAGCATTAGCGACAGAACTCAAACGCAAAACAGACTACGCGGACAATCTCAAGTTTAGAAAAATCTACATTTTTAAATTCCAAATATTTATAGAAAAAAATGTCTGACAACCGAGTTCTATAGTATAACTCAGAGGAACTGAAGCGGCCAATGGATGTTAAAAATAGCAGTTTGAGCTACTTGATGCTGCGACATCGCGAGAATCTGCAGCAGTCACATGGGGATCGTTTCTCACGCTTTTTGGACAAAGCCTGGACTAAGTTCGGCGTCACACGCAGATTAATTTTGGGCACAGAAATTAAGAGAATATCTGTTGTAGATGCAACAATAATGAAACGACAATATAAGTTGAATTGCATTTTGAAAGCAAAAATCGAACATATGGAGACATTCAAACGCATGAGTCCTGCACAGAAAATGGAGGTCTTGGAAATGCAGCGAAAACTAATTTTGGCAAAACAAGAGGAGAATCGTCAGAAGGAGGAAGAAAACGGACAAGCAGCTATTGGTGCAGCAGAAGCGAGCGAACAGCCACTGATGCAGCCGTTGACAACCATTGAAACTTAATAAGGAAACTTTTTGTGATTTTAAACATAATTAAAGCCTCAACCAAATTACTGTAATAAAGAAAAAGTAAAAAATAAAAGATTACGAAGCAATAAAAATAAAAGAAAAATTAAAATTTTTATTATTAAATTTTATCAAGATCACTTTGTCTAACTATAAAAATTGGCATTCGAGCAGGAATTTTTATAGACATTAGAGAGTACATTATATTAGGGTGTGACAAACGCATTTATATATGTTAAAATCAGGGCTGCATCGTAACGATAAGTTTAATACTGGTCGGTAAATTTCTATCGCATCGAAATAAGAGATATCGATGAATATACCAAGTTTCCCTTATAAATACTGAACACGTAAAAAGATGATTTTTCTTCAAAAAGATTATCATAACATTTGAACCATTCAAGGTAAAATTTTCTTCCTGCCGGTTTTTCTGTAGAGTATAAATTTCTTTAAAATACAATTTCTTGATGAAATAATTGATGTTAGTAATTCGTACGGTCCAGTTGACTTGAATAGGAGCAGCATTGTACTTTAAAAAGAGAAGCATGCGATCACAGAAGCAAGAAGTTTTACGGCTATATAATACCGTAATCGGGACTTAGTTTAACACAATTGCCGTCACACTTTTAAACGTTTTTACACTCAGCTATAGAAGCAAAATTTTCAACTAATCGTAATGTATGTATAAATTTTTTAGCATCGTTTTATACTCTTTTTACTTAATGAAGCATATTTTGCATTTCAACTCAGTTCTTGTTCAAATTTAAAATTTATTATTTTTATGCACGATCTGCTGAGAATCTTTCATGTTCCTCTTTACCTCATATTTATGTATACCTAACAGTCACGATCTCTATATCAAACTTTGTCTCTATCGGTCCAAGCGGGTGGAGGATAATGTTGAATTTATTCAGATTGAGCACTAGGCTCGTTGCAAAAACTTGGTCTCTGTCTTATGCCATAGGAGGCATCTGACGCTGCGCAGACGCCAATCGCTTACTCAGCAAGGGAGAATGAATGGGAAGAAGCAAACAGATCAGAAAACAATATATCTGATCTGGAACTTAAGAAGGTAAATTCCATTGCAAACAATAAGGACATTAGCCGTTGATCATTCGGGAATTGCATTCCTGCATATATGCGTGAATGCAGAAGCATTCATACGTATGAACTAAAAGTAAAACTTCAAATAACAGGAAGCAATTAGCCAGAGCGCAGAGTTATGCAAGGACTTATATTCCTCGCGGAAACACTATCTCTATCTCCATCTACATCTATATCTCTAACTCTATATCTATTCCTGTCTCTGTCTCCATCTCTATCTTTATATTTATTTGCGGCAATGACCACAGTTAAATAACTTCGCATTAAATTCTCAGTATTTTTTTAAAGCCTAGCCTGCTTTGCGTTTCCTGGAATGAAAGGTCATATCCAATTTTAAAGATACCAGGACGCTTCATATTGTACATGTACGTGCATATGTACAATATGTTTGTGCGCAGTATTACCTAAATTGATTTTCACTAATGAAGGACTTACCAAATTTGTATAAAATACCACAATAATTAGTTACCACAACAATAATAATAAAACAAATATATTTGGAGAAAATTAAAAGTTGAAAAAAAAAATCTTTTAAAATTTTTTGGAAATACAATTGTTAGTTAAAAACTAAATGTGCCTAAATTTTAATTTTTTTGTAAATCAATTCCAAACGACTCATGGAAATTGCAGTAAAAGCTCAAGTGACAAATAAAAAAAAAATTCAGTTCATTTTATCTCATTTCTTTTACTTAATTTCTTCTCTATTTTTGTTCTGCTTTATTTTTTTAATTATGTTATTTAATAATATTTTATTTTATTTTATTTCATTTGATTATAGTTAATTTTAATTTAATTAATTTAATTTAAATTAATTTAATTTTATTTTACTTTGTTTTATTTTAGATTATTTAATTTAATTTAATTATGTTTTATTTTATTTTGTTTTATTTTATTTAATTTGATTTTATTTGATTTGATTTTATTTTATTTAATTTTAATTATTTTATCTAAGTTTTTTACATTTTTATTTTTTTATTTAATTTAATTTTTTTATTTGATCTTTTTTTGTATTTCATTATTTTGTTTTATTTAATTTAATTTAATTTTATTAAATTTTGTATCTTTTATATTGTATTATTTAATTTAATTTAATTTAATTTAAATTAATTTTATTTTATTTTATCTTATTTTTTAATGTATGCTATTTAATTTTTTTCCTTTTTTTTATTAAATTTTATTTTATTTTATTTTATTTTGTTTTATTTTATTTTATTTTATTTTATATTATTTTATTTTATTTAATTTATTATATTTTATTTAATTTACTTTATTTTTTTGTTTTATTTTATGTTATTTTATTTTATTTATTTTATTTTATTTTATTTTAATTTATTTTTTTTTATTTTATTTTATTTTATTTTATTTCATTTTTTTATTATATGTTTTTATATTTTAGTTTAGTTCATTTTAATTCATTTATTTTATTTATAAACTTTGAATTTTTTATTATTTGATTTATTTGTTATTTAGTTTTTTTCAATTTATTTATTTATTAATTTTGGTTTTCTTTCTTGTTGTTTTTGAAGAGTTTTTGTTAGTTTTCATTATTTTTTTGCTTTCTTATGTTGTTGGTTTTTATTATTTACCTTATTTATTTATTTATTACCATTGATTGTTATTAATTTAATGGTTTTTTATTTTTTTTTATTAATTTTTATTTTAATTATTTTTGTTTTGTTTGCAGAGTTTCGGCTGATTAGTATTACGTAGCATTATAACAGACAAATCGTTCGTGCGGTGGTATCCCCGCTAAGTCCAAAGAATTCAAATAATCTGTTGGAAAAGTGGCGGGTTCGCTTTCTATGTTGAATGGATTAGTATGGTTGAGATTGTAAACACCCGTGTTTGCTGCAGCGAGGATTGCAAAATCCCACCTATGTACGGTATATCATGTCAATCGAACCACAAATGTAATTTTTTCGAAAAGGTGGGTTTTTGGTTCACTTCATGGAGAGAATAGAAGACTACTACATGTTAATATAAGCAAACTTATGAATGTACCAAATTTCAGACTCTGGTCCACCTCCCGAAGATTCCGACTTTTTGAATAAGTTAGTCCCTGGTTCAGTTCCCAAAATTTTTTTTCATATAGAAATATTTTGACGAATTTTTAAATCAATCGATTGGTAAGTTTATAATATTTTTTGAGATAACTGGATCTTTCCAACAGATGAAAGACTTTTATATAATAGATCAAGTAAAAAGTTGGTTCGGGTTTTTTATTGATTTTTCAAAATATGATAGCTTTGTGTACATTTTTCCGATTTAAGTAAAATATGCGCCGTTTTGTTCGTAAACTTGTTGCCGAACTTCATTATACCCCTCTCGTAGAAGGCTGTGTCCCTATTAGCAAAAAACTCGGAGAGCCAACTTTCACAGGCCTCTCTTGAGTGCTGTCACCGTTTCCGCCGGCTCACCGCGTTTCAACCACGTCGCTTGACGTTGACGTAAGTGATCCACTTTTCATCGCCAGTCACTAAACGGCGATTCGCAGATGGTACTTCGGTCCATCATGTTTTTTTGCGTTAGTTCGTGTGGCACCCAAATATCGAGCTTCTTTTTGAATCCAAGGTTATGCAAATGGTTCCAAACGATTTTCTGGTTTATCTTTAGTTCCTCAGCAATTAAATAAGTGCTTACGTGACGGTCTGTTTCCACTATTTCCATTATTTTTAAATCAATCGGTTGGTAAGTTTATAATATTTTTTGAGATAACTGGATCTTTCCAACAGATGAAAGACTTTTATATAATAGATCAAGTAAAAAGTTGGTTCGGGTTTTTTATTGATTTTTCAAAATATGATAGCTTTGTGTACATTTTTCCGATTTAAGTAAAATATGCGCCGTTTTGTTCGTAAACTTGTTGCCGAACTTCATTATACCCCTCTCGTAGAAGGCTGTGTCCCTATTAGCAAAAAACTCGGAGAGCCAACTTTCACAGGCCTCTCTTGAGTGCTGTCACCGTTTCCGCCGGCTCACCGCGTTTCAACCACGTCGCTTGACGTTGACGTAAGTGATCCACTTTTCATCGCCAGTCACTAAACGGCGATTCGCAGATGGTACTTCGGTCCATCATGTTTTTTTGCGTTAGTTCGTGTGGCACCCAAATATCGAGCTTCTTTTTGAATCCAAGGTTATGCAAATGGTTCCAAACGATTTTCTGGTTTATCTTTAGTTCCTCAGCAATTAAATAAGTGCTTACGTGACGGTCTGTTTCCACTATTTCCATTATTTTATCGCAATTTTCGACGACAGGCTTCCCGACGCGTGGTGCATCTTTGACTTCGAAATTACCGGAACGGAACCTAGCAAACCACTTTTGTGCTACACATTCGTTTACAGTATCGGGCCCATAAACTAAATTAATTTTTGCAGCCGCTTTGGCTGCTTTTTCGCCTTGATCGAAGAAAAATTTTAAAATATAGCGAATTTTCTCTTTACTGATGTCCATTCTTGATGAGCGCCCACAACGTACTGAGTCAATCAATCGAAAAACTGTCAAAGACAAACTTTTAGCGCGAATAAACACGTTTTCAGCGCCGTATAGTATGACATGACATGACATGACAATAATGCCATCTCTTAGATAAAAACCGAACGAACTTTATACTTGACCTAATATAAGACTAGCTGTAGCACATACGTATTTAGTGAATGTATAAAAAATGAAATAATCGATATATTCGATAAACAATCCGTATTTAAATGGAGGACAGCAAATGCTAGTCGAGCAGAGAACTGTAGTCACTTGAATTGAGAGGGAGTAACGGATGGAGGAATGAGGACGTCGTTACCATCGGAAGGTCCGACCAGAATGGCTGCTTCTATTACACAGAATTTCAAATAAATCGGATGATAAATACAATATTTGTGAGTAGCTCGGTCCTTAGTTCACTACCCGGGGAGAAGAAGTAGTCCGACTTTTTGAGGGAGAAGATAGCCTTTCTGCTAATCTAAGAAAACAGCCACTCATGTACCGAATTTCAAGTAAATCGAACCATAAATAAGATTTTTTCAAATAGGTCCACTTGCCGATAATTTTTTTTCGGCGAAACCTTCTCAGGAATAATAGAAATAACTTTTGGAGAACACCCGTTACAAACGGGTATAAGATTTTTTTTTCGAATATATCACCAAAGAATCAAGGCAAGCAGGATTGGCGTATGAGCCGCATACCAGTGCATCAGATCAGGCGATAGGCATATGTTGACTGATTTGTAGAGTTTGGTCTTTGTTCGTCAAACGAGGACTTTACTTTCTAATTGCCTACTTAGTCTAAATAAGCTTTTATTATTTTCTTCAGCATCAAATTGAAAAATTGCACGATGAAAAGTCACGCTGTCTGAAACTTTTTTTTATACCGAACGCCTCGGAGACATCCATCATAATCCTGACTGCGTTTTTGGTTTTGTACAGCGTTTTGGCAGCTTTAAAATCGATGAAAAGTTATGTGTATCGATCTTTTCCTAAGAGTATTTTTTAAGAATTAACATTTGGTGAATATCTACATTGGTGAATAGCCACACCGATAAGGTCCATTAAGCTTGTTGACGGTGGGCATAAGTCTTTCACACAATACGCTCGATAGAGCCCTTTATGCGATATCGAGGAGGCTTATCCTATGATAATTGACGCATGCTGGGTGATCATCCTTTTTATGGATTGGGTAGAGCACAATTAAGTTCAAATCATCGGGCAGGCTTTTGTTTTTCCATGCTTTGTAAAAGCTGATGCATGTGCTTTGTCAACTCTTAGCAGCCCTGTTTCAATAGCTCAGCCGGTAAGCCATCGGCTGTAGCCATTTTATTGTTCTTATTTGAAGCTCGTCATAGTCGGTTAATGAAACATCTTTTCCATGATCATCTATTGGGATTTCGGGTTCGCCTTCTCCGGCATTATCACTGCAGGCCTGGAAGGTGTTTCCCCCATGCACCAAGGATGCTCTGGATATCAGTCTCCAGATTTCCACGTTGTCCTTTCATGAGTATACTCCGGAGACATGTCTTCCCTCAATCATTTTAATTTTGGCGATAGCTATATAGTTTGTTGGATTTTCTTGTGTTGGAATCTAGTACTACAGGCTATGGTTTTAGGGGCTCGGCGAAGTCAATCCGCCTTAGACCGTTTGGAAATAAATATTTCTTCATAGAGATTGAATTTCCCGACTGTTGTGCTAAAAATACCTCCTCTGCACACCTTGGCCTTAGAGTCGCCAAGTACAGTTTTCACACAGTGCCGGTGTAGCTCATAGGCGCTAATGCAAAGCATCCTAGATGCGAATTGTTGCTAGACGTTCATCCACCAGAGTAAATGCCAGTACCTGGAGACGGAGACTCTCTCTTACCACAAATCCAACACCAAATCTGTGCTTCTTTATATGGCCGCTGTATTAAATTTCATAAGGACTCATCTTCTTCTGTACTTGTCTTGTTCATCGAACTTCTGATACAGCGGTGGTGTCGGCCTTTAGTTTAATTAGGATGTCAACCAGTTGGGGATTGGCACCCCCCCTCCCTAGGAATTTTGTCGTTTTTTATTAATTTTTTGCTGTCCAGAAGATACTTAGTCTAAGATCTGAAGTCTTGAGCTGCTTGAACCATTTGCGTGAACTTCTGCACACCCCAAATGGATGGCAATTTTGAAAGTTTTTCCAAATATTGGTTTGGATTGGATTATAATAAGGCAAGTTTTGGGAAATTACATAAATATTCCATATTTTATAGAGGAGCAGTTAACAAGCTAATATTTCTACCCTTTGAAAAGGTTTGCATTTAATTGATACAAAATGAAATTTAAATATCATCAATCACTTTCCATTACTCATACGCCCGGGTGCCACCAAACATACGAGAATTAGTCTCTTAAGCAACTTACTGTGTATTTATACGAGCAAACACACACACACAAACATTATGACATTTCTTTAAGTAGATGTAGTTGTATAAGCGTATACATGCTCTATATTTATGTATGTATGTGCATTTTGACAATAATGGCAGTACATTAAGTCAGTTACGAAACAATCTTACGCATATGGACAAACAAATAGACAAACAAATATGTACATTTCTGGATTTGTTCGTACATACATAAGAATTTGTAAGCGCAACTGTGTGTGAGTGCAAGTGGAGAAATTTCGGCGTGTTTGTCTGCTGAATGTCCAACTGTCTAAAGCGTCGTCGCATAACTTGCTAGAACATAGCAAATGTATACGCTTATGAATTTATTATATGCTGAACTGTAAGCGGCAAATGCTAACTGTTGGACTTAAGTACACATACGCACACAAAAGTACACACACATATTTATGTATATATACGAGCACGTGTATACATAAATATATATATAGATATGCATATATGTACTTATGATTGCACATACAAATATGCCAAACTGCATACATAAATAATATTCATTGAAGATATTGCCGTGTTGTCCTAATTGCGCTACAGTTGGGAATGCAAACTGTTGGAGACATACATACATTCATATAAACTTACATACATGTGTGTATACCCTGCAGTGAAAAGTTAAACTGGCATTATTACTCACCATTTGTTTAAAAATAATAAGTTGGTTGGTGGAAAGAGTCCTGATTACGGCATCAGCGCAATCATTGAGTAGGCTCATTGTACTCCCCAACTTATCCCCTTTATGTTTTATCGTGGAATGTTTGATCTCCCAATCTAAAGAAAACCAAACACACAAAGCTAGTCCTCTTCTGAACCTCGCCAATATACCTAGAATGCTAAACTCTTGCCTACTGAAAGTAAATGCTTTGCCTATCTGCAATTCAGGCGCGCTAACATAAGCTTTATGGTACGGCACCAGCGCCCTATTTATTGCTCAAGGATTCATTATGTTATATAGCGCAAAACTTTCAGAAGCACTCGATGGTGACAGCCTCACCAGCGGTGCTGTAGTGCGTCAGCTCTCCCACTTTCTCGGTACCTTCTACATCCTTGTGACCTGGCACACATTTAATTTCCTAAATTAGCACTTTGCTGCAGTGGTCTGGTAATCGCATGCATCGGTGAATATCATCCACATGCTCCTCTATCATAAAACTTAGAGCCGTCAGTAAAAGATGACTACATGTTTTGGGGAAAAATATTAAGGGGTATATCTGGGGTTTGAAGGGAGTATGGAATCAGCTGTGGACGGTTTAACTCTATCAGTTTTTCGACTGTCGGTCAATAAATGATTACTTCGTAAAGCAATATGGTTCTAGCTACCGCTGTTTATATCAAGTGAGCCACATTCAGTTTTGGACACCCAACCCTCGCCAAAAACCGTCTTCTGACTGCCTCTATTTGAATTTGCTATATAAAATTGTGGTAGTTATAGTGGTTTGCATAACCCCACTTAAGAGCAAGCAAAGTTAGTCGATGTGGATGAAGTAATCTAACGGGAGAACCAAGAATCCAACAGTTTCAACTGGTACGAACGAAATGGGGAGCGGTATTAGATAAGCAGGCTATGGAGGCATGCAAAGAGGTAGTAAGTTGGTATGTGCAAGACATACGTGGCCAAGTTCGAACCTGGATAACTAGCAGTTAAGTTGCTACAGTATCCAATTCGGTCAACACTCTTAATTACGTCATTTACGTTTGCAATTTTGTTACACTCTTAGCTTCTAGAGCCCTTCGGTAGTTCATATTACACAGCAGCTCTGCAATATGGTACTGAAAGGGGTCCGTCCTCAGCTTCCAGCAGGTGCTTGTATGGCGCAACCTTTGCGGTAATATCCTAGCTGATACTGATAAAACAACATAAAATTATGCTCATTAACTGTGGAAGCATGGATGAATATAAGAAGGTGATATGAAGAGGCTTACTGTTAGACTCCTATACGCGGTGTACTGACAGAATGGTAGCTTCGTTATCTTCGACACGCTAATACCCGCTCTTCAAATCCGTGTGGGGTAGTTTATGACTGTCTTTTCACAAGGTTTCCTAGCAGACCTGTACTTTGGCCTTATGGCATTAAAGGCAGTGCTGGTGTTGTGTGCCTTACGAAAGCTCGACCAAAGTCCTGCCACGTTTTCGGCGACCTTACCACGTTTAAGTCATTTATGAAGTAAATTAAAGCGATACATTTTACTTCAGTAAATACTCGTAAAGTGATTTCTCTGCCTTTTACAAAGGCTGGGTTAAATGAAGTCACTTGCACCTCCTATTAAAAATGCTTTCTCGGTTATCGCCACAGTTTTCTATAACGTGAAGTACATGTTGTTAATGGTTTACTTAATTTTTATAGCTGTTTCCCTGTCACTGTTAGGGAAATAAAACCAGCATACACTGTCGCCCGATAACTCGCGTATTTACACTGATACTCATAAGAGAGGGCATAAAACTCCGCCTTGAGGAACAGAAATTTTTTTTATGTGAGTGCATAAATTAACCAGTATTTAACTAGTATAAAGCTGATGCATAATCTGATAATAGACATTTCGTCGGATGGAAGACATATATTTCCTTAAGAGAGAAGGTTGTAGCAATTATAACAGATTACTGCTTGCTAGTAGGATATGCAGTGTGTTTGTTTTAGAAGATTTTGCAGAAGCCGCAAGAATGTTGTGGAGGGAAAAAAGGTTTTTTATCTATTATGCTGCTTTCCTCGATGTGTAAGATAGCACATACCAGAGTAAATTATTTTATAAAATTTATTAAAGAATCGAAAGTAATGTACATCTGGGTACATTGATGATCCCGTTCTGATAACCTAGTGTGTTACAATATATTTTCTTGCAGGGTATTTACTGACATGACGTAGTGTACTCGCCCAGTCAGACTAATGCCTTTGTTGATCTCCAGTGGCCAATAAGGATGTTTTAGCTTGAGTAATTTTACTGCACGTGTTAGTGCTCATTGAGATTTTCGGTCTATGTAACTTACGTATGTATATTTGTGTGGGTTGACGACCACCGCATCTTCAAAGGTAAAGCGTTGAATTGGAAAATGATTGTAGTTGAGTTAGTGAAGGCAATGTCCGGGCACACATTCGGTTATTCGAAGTGGTCATAAACAATATTTGCGTAGGCGCATAACAGAAATATATCATTTCGTGTATATGTACAATATGTATGTATGGGTGTGCACTTTTTTGGGCATTCAAGTTGCCGATAGCCATTTAATTTGGCATCAAATGGAAAATTTATGACAAACCAGCGAAGAGCGTAAATCGGGCAAAACGGCGTGTATATAGCTGAAAGAGGGAAGTTTGAAGAAAAAAAATTACAAAAATTTAAAAAAGCGTAAAAAGAACCTTGGACTGAAAAATGAAACAATTTAAACATATAAGGGAAACCTTAAAACAACCTTGAACTTAAAAAACTTTAATAAATTGCACGGAGCCTAAAGAAGAACAACTTCACACTTAAGCTTAAAGCTTTGTTTATTTTTACATATTTGCAAAATTCTTTTTGCGATTTTTCGTTTTCTCATTTTCGTTAAATTGCAATTAAATTTTGTTAGCTGACACACATTTTCCTTTCAGTAAATTTCTTTATAAGAAAAATTGCAAAATAATAAATACATTTAGATTTTCTGTTTTCTTTTTTATTTTTTCTCTCTTAAATTTTTATTTTTATTTTTCTTCTATTGCTCCTTCTCTTTGAGTTAAGTCAATGCGCACGATATAATTGGATTTACACACCGAAAGGTGGCAGTGAAGTGGAAGTGAAATTGTTATTATTGTAACAGTAGACGAGGTGGCAACGCTTGCTGCTGCTGTGCAAATTAAGCGTTTCTTCCCATTGCAGTCTTCACAGCCATGCTATCCATCTAAGCCATGGCTTTAGCTTTGCGCACGCAACAACTCCCAATTGTAATTATATTTTAATTAAAGCGCACAAATTACATCATTATTTTTATGCTTTTCTTATTTTATTTTATTTTAAGCCATCAATAGAAAAACATACGCACTTAAGTGCTGCTGTTGTTGTTGTGGGCATAGTCTCCTTGCTCCGCTGACTGCAGTGTCGAAAATAATTATGGTGAAATGAATAAATTATAAATAAATTTCCTAAAATACCAATGTATAAATTTATTAGGAAAATTGTTGGTACTTAATCGTCAGCACTGTCAAAAAATTTGTCCCTGTGGTGAATTGATTCATTGAAAGTGTTGGAGTGTGGCTGTAAATTATTTTTCTAAGAATATTTGGGCCCTTGATTTTGAAAGTAGTATAAGTCATATATTCCTTGTTGCGAGATATTTTGAGTTTTGCCTTTTAAATAATTAAAAAACATTTTTGTATTATGGAATATGACTTTTCGACAGTAAACTAATGCCAACAAACAATTATTTATTATAATTGTGATATTTATAACTATTTTTAAAAGAAAATGAGGTTTTTAAACGTTGAAATGACCATTTTCAAAATTAACTGCATGACTTTATAGATGGCATTTTTATTAGTAATTCTAATTTTATTCATACTCATAACATTGTAACCAAATAAATTAGTTATTAGTATTTAAGGAAATGAAGTGTTTGCGAAAAATTAGTGGGATATAGGGTATATCCATCCTTACGTTTTTCTTCTGTTATTGGTCTAATGGTTGTGTATAATGGAAGCAAATCAATATTTTGGTATATTCTAGGTCTTCTTCCTGTTTTAGGTGAGAGGTCTAATACTTTGAATTCGGAATTGCCATCCTATTGTAATTCTATTAAACTATAATAATGCTCAGGGATATATAAATTATTTGATTTTTTAGTTTTAGTTTCTATAAAACCAAAATCGCGATTATTTGGCTAAAAAGAATGCCCGGATACCATCAATTTATGATAAACTCTTTTAACATTAATATCAGATGACGGAACAATATTTAACCACATTAAAGCTATGTAAATGTTACGATTTTGTCCTGAGCTGGTAACAGTGTAAGCTATGAAATGCTTTTGAGTGGTAATGTTCCGAATGTGCTTTAAGATGCAGGACGTAACTTTCCTGTGATCACTTGAGGCGATTGTTTCACCCCATATATACATTTTAGCATTTTCATTGTGGAAATTATGAAACCCTAAATTCTATATATACATGTACAGAAAGTTTTGGATAAGAAAGTGCTTTTTGTAGATCAAATGTGAATCTGTAATATTCACTCGGGTTATCTTTTGCATTTTGTATGTCATCTGTAAAAGTTTTTCTAGCATGTTTGGCACTGCTAAGATGTGAATCATGAATTTCCATAAGATGCAACTTCTCGTCTTCATTACTGGATGCTTCGATTTTTAGTTTTAGCGAATCACACTTTTGGCGCGAGTCTTTACGAGGAGTATGAAAATTTAAGTTGAACTCCGTATTGAATATTTTGCTGTAAGTCCACTCCTTCACACGTGATGTATTATTTTCATAACATTTTTTCACATACAGCTTAAGCATTTTTGCAATATCTAAGTCAGCATTTACATAGATACTTTCGATCTGAAGCGTGATGTGATCTCTTGTCATGGCTTTCACATGCTGGAAAACTCAGAATATGTTCCCGTATCACTTTAGTTTTTTCTTCATCAGTTTTTCCAGATGAACCAGCCATTTTGCCTCTTTCTTGATTTCATGTTGCTTTCTTTCATTTGTAAGGGTTGCGAATTCACTTTTAAAGTATGAACTGATTAATCTGAAGACGATATTAGTCTTATTCGTTTCCATTTCTTGGGGGCATTACTTATATTTCTTCGCTGTATAATGTCTACAATTAACTATAAATAGTACATTTTTACAAAGGATTACTTGATCATACCTGAACCGCTATCTGAAGACATGAAAAAATTGTTAATTATTTTGCCAAACTTTGTGAGCAGACTGATTTCTATCACTATTAAAAAAAAAAAAAAAAAAAAATAGCCAATGAAAAAATAAACACATTTTTTTGAGTTAATTTTCATGGAATACTGATAGCCTCTTATACCACTTTCAAAATCAGGGACTCATTTAGTTTTCGATAACGCAAAATCGCAAGACAGGCAGCTCATTATATGAATAGTGTTTATGGTCTAGATACTATATATTGAATGTTACAGGTAGATTTTCGGTTTCGTCGATTACGTTCCGGTGATTTTGAAGTAAAAGAAAGAAAGAAAGTAAAAGATGTTTGACCAATAGTCGAAAATGTCGATAAAACAATGGGAAGCGTCGAGTCTGACCGTCATGTGACATTACATAAAACACAGTTTGGAACCATTTGAAATAGGCTTGATACACAAAGAAACTCGATGTATGGGTACCACATAAGCTAACGAAAAAAAATATAATGAACCGAATTTCCGCAGGCGAATTCCTGCTGAATCGTAATAAAATCGGCCCATTTCTGAAGCGGATCACTTAAAGCCACGCAAACGAAAATGAGCGTAATCGAAGGACAGTAAGCTCCCATAGCATGGTTGGGTGATTCCTATTAATCTGTTTTTTTATAGCTCGATCAAGCTTTTCCTTAAATTTGTGGTATTCGTCTTTATGTTTTCCAACAAATGGTGAGAACAACAGTTTATTTTAAGCCACCTCCAAAAGGCTGATGATTTTTTATGAGGAGCTTTTTAATTCATATCAGAAGTACACTTGGAGTGGTTGACATTCCTTGCCGATGGGCGACTGCAATAAGAAATTTGAATTTTCTATAATTTTCGATGTCAATCAAACTAGGACACGAACCTTGGCCTTCGGAATGTTAGTAAACAACGTTAGCCTCTTGGCTATTGCATTCTATAGTATATCGTATTTTCTGTCACCTTTGAGTGGGGGACCATACATCGTTTGAGCAACATTTTCTCTCCAGCGCCGACTCGTCATCCATGTTTCTCCTCCTCGGCAATGATGAGCACTTGTATGATTAGGTTTTTGTACGTCGAGAGGGGACTTTACTTTTCAATGGACTAAACAGCCTAAAGTAACACCTGTTGGTAAAACTATTTGGTATTTATGCTGGTTTCTGGGTAAGGTCGAACTAGTTGACTCAAACGACCACTACATGCCACAAATGCTGTACTGCTACGATCTTTGTTGAATACCCATGTTGATGGAGGATCTTGCGATGCTTCTTCGCCAAGTGATCAGACTCTATTAGTAAAATATCAGGTCTTCTTGGAATACGTGCATTAGCTATTAATACTTCTATTATTAACCAGAATCAGGATCCCTTATCGCTAGTAAAAATTTTGTAAACTCCGCATAATATGTTTCACATATAATTTTCTCGAATCTACATCCCCAGATTGGTGCTTGTGTATGTTTCTCTGAATGGAACTAGAAAAGTGCACAGTTACATCGTGTTGCAACTGACATCCTTTTAAAGCAGTTAATTAGCTATCTCATTGCCTTTGAAGCATATCTATATCCTGGAACCCGGTAAATGTGAACCTTTGATCGTCTCCTTAGGTAATACAGCAATGGCAAGGGCTAGACTATATATGTAAATGTGTATTCTAAGTAAATAAAGGTCGAAAATAGTTTGACATCTTAAACGACCTTTCCATTTCCACACCACACTGTTCATTTTAGAATCATCTGTGAAGATATGCTGAGCTTTATCTGCAAAATTCATTTCCTTGCACCAGCGATTCGCTTCTATTCTCCGATTCGTACAGCTGCTGTAAGAAGTAGCTGCTCAATCTTTAAATGAAACGACTCTCGAATGGACTCGGTACGTCATTAAAATTTTAAAACTTTTTCCAATGAGTGATGTTATCGGAGCCCAAACACAATCTGTTACATGACCTCCTAATTCCAATTATCATCCATTCTCCTTTAACGTGAGCTTAAATCCGTTTAACTTAAATTATATCATCGATAAGAACTAGTTATTTCGGCGTAATTTACAGCCACTGAAGAAAGAAATGATTGCTAATGAATTGGACTTCAATGCCACGGCTGTATAGCAAATATTAAGTAATCATCTGGAATACACGAAGAAATCTGTTCGATGGGTATCACGAATTTTAAATGAGGCCCCAAAAGAGGCTCGAATGTATTTTGCTCAATTTTTAAATTTTTCCTAACCAAATTCGTAAATGATCAGTCTACCAGTTTTAGTAAAGTCGTTACTTTTTACATCAGGACAACTTGCCATCCCACACTACTGAAATTACAAGTAATTTTATTGCGATCTCTGGGATCGAAGATATACTTCTAGCACAATATAATAAAAATTAAAAAAAATTTAAAAGGAAAGGTCTTTAATAGCAATAAGGAGATAAATAATGCGGTTAATAGTTAAGCTTAAAAAGCAAGATTTTGAAGAAGTGAAATCAATGGCGATTATGTAGAGAAGACATAAAAGGACAAAGATTACGATAAATATAGCAATTATTTTTTTCTGGTCAGCTAGCCGAACTTTTGTTAATCCTATATGGACGACCGTATAAAGTTAGGTATGTTATGGATTCTAAGTGTCTTGCGCCGGCTTTGTGAGAGTGCGGTGCAATCAATGAAAAAATGGTTAATTGTTTTCCAAATCCCTTCTTATTTTAGTACGCATGCTTACCGAAAGGCCGGTGACTCTTTATTGAGACTCTAAGACTATACATACCTTTCCTTGAGCTATTAAAAACTATTTGTTGTTGTACTGGCATATTTGTGTAATTTGATTTATTTAACAGTTGTATAAGATGTTTCAACTTTTCCGTGTCAATTGCTCATATAGAAAATGAAGATTTTCCCTGAATCTTCCTAACGTACCTAGTATTTGATCAACTTGCCAGGCCATTCGTTATCGAAAACATTAACCCAGTTTATGAATAAATTAAGTTGATCTGCCAGGGAGAATAGAACCTTTCTACAGTTGTCCGATGACGCTGAGACTTAGCACTGGTAATGATAGAGCCAAACTGCTGCTTGGCTATCCAAGTACTCGTATATAAAGTATTTTCCAATAAGAAATGTTATTTTGAAACCTGTTATTCCGGCAGATATCACACTTGAATCTGCATTTTTTTATAATTTCACAAGTGAAGACTACGATTAGTAATAAAAATGATGCAGGCTTTAACAACGCATTGAAATTAATAAAATTCACTATAAAAATGGTGAAATCCTGGCAGAGACGGTTCGGAAAAGTAAAACATTTTTTGGTCGTCGCTAAGCACTTTGTCGGACCGCAATGCAGAAATTGGTGCAAAAAATAGAGCTGTTGGGATAAGATAGTGATGTTAAGAATAAAACACGTGCACACGTCTTTCAATAGCAACTGAGAATATTGCTGCTGTAGCGCAAAGTGTTGAAAAAAGCAAGGTTTTGTATATTCCTCGTCGTTCTATAGAATTAGGCATTCCGCAAGCGTTATTACAGCGTAAAGACTTGGGTCTTAAGGCTTATAAAGTTCAGTAAACACAAGATCTCAAGCTGGCCGATCAAAGAAAATCCATGATTTATTGTTGAAATGCCTCTACATCGTCAACGTGTAACTATTTGGTGCTGTTTATAATCCTCTGGACCTAAGATTTTCCAAAATGAATGGATTGCTCTATCGAGAAATGATTAATATCTTTTTAAGGCTGGAGTGTGATGGTATTGATCTGGACAACGTTTATCTTCAACAACACGACGCTACGTGCCACACAAGCAGGGAAAACATCGATTTTTAAGGAAAAAATTTACCGGACCGTGTTATCACCTCGTAATTGGCCAACGAGATCTTGTGATTTAACACCTTGCGATTTATTTCTTTAGGGCCACGTGGAAGATAAGGTCTACGCTAACATTCCAACGTCGATTCAAGACTTCAAAGATGGAATTCGTGAAGTTTTTGATGGTTTACAACAGCCACTTTGTGATTTGCTGATGGAAAATTTCATAAAAAAGTTACGGTCATATAAGTGTAGCCGTGGCAGCCTCTTTACATTGAAATAAATATGCGATCATTTATTTCGAAAAATGCCATATTTCTTCGAATATCAAAATAACATATCTTATTGGAAGACCCTGTAGTAGCTCTCTATATTCAATTACTTATTGTAGATCTGAAGATCTTTCTACACTTAGTACTTCCCCTTGGAAGATACAAGCTGAGCTTGGATTTCATGATCTTTGGAGAAGATAGACGCTGCTATAGTGGTTTAAAGTTCAAGCTCCTGCTTACGACTTCTATTTCATTTTTTCAATGTTCATCCTCAAATTCAGTTTGGTATCAATTCAAATTCGGAATAATAGGGATCTATTGATGCAACCTTCGTAAATCTCTTTTCATAATCACCCTGCTTGCAGAAGAAAGCAGCTTCGATACCAACATTGCCCAATCATTTCGAGTAGTAGTTTGTTCAGCGTTAGCCCCTATAGAACAAAACCTCTCTAGCTCACTAAATCGTGTGGGTAATTCTATCATTAAAACAAATCGATTTCAAGTAATTTTAAAATATCATGACACTCCGCTAATAGCTATCAGCAGCACTACACACTCCACCCCCCAACTGAGAGCCAACCACCACCGCGGTCTAAAACCTTCTATTTCTCGTGACTTTATGCGCGTTGTAATATAATTTCAAATCGTAATGAAAGTTTCCTCATGCATAAAATTGATTTAGGGCCAATACGTTAGCTGGCTTTCCATTGGAAAGGGCAATACGGAGAGCGCTAGAGGGTGCAGAAGACTGCAAATGGACGACAGCAAATACAAAATAATGTACACTGACAAATAAGCTATCAGCGATGGCTTTGACTAAGTCAAATACTACTTAGTAGATAAGGCAAACAAGTGAGCTTGTGTTATCACATAGAAACACGATTTTTAGTTTAATATATTTTTTGTTATTTCGCAATATTTATTTTCTAAATTGCACAAATTCATACATATACATTTGCATGTGTTTGTGTAATTGTGTGAGTTAATGTGACGCATACGCTGATGCAGCATTAATGCAAAAATCACATTTTCTGTCAGCACTTTTGGTTTTTAGAAAACATTCCGACACAACGCGCACAATACAAGTCTGAATTTTTGTATACCCAAAGCCTTGATTGCTGCCCCTCAACTACTTCCTCTTTCCCTTTGGCAGCCCAAATTATAAATAAATCATTTCTGCTGTAAACCGCAAAAAACCGATTCAAATCAGCTGCCGCAACACTTAATGTGCATTTATGCAAAATGCACTCAATTTCAATACGATGCGATAGCATACGGAAACAGACTCACTCACCAATACACACACACACACACAAATGTACGGTTATTTACATTACACCGTTGTGGAAAAAAAAAATTTACGGAAAACAGTTTAATTACCACAAATTCGAAATGAAAATTCAATGAGTATTTTATAGTTTTCAAATGGCGTTTCGTGCAGCTGCCGGTTGGTGAGATGGCGGTCGGGTGGTCGGTTGGGCTGTGTGTCGTTCGGTTGCCTGTCGGTCGGTTATAACTAATCGTGTAGGGAGTTTGGTAGTTAATTGAGTTGTCACTGTTTGATATAACGGTTGCTACCAACTGCAAAACTGTGATACAACAACACTAAACAACATCACTTGCTATGCCGCCGCACAGTAGCATATTTGGCCAATATAATCGGGTAAAATTCATTGTCGAATTTCGAAACAATTCTATGTGGTCCACTGAAATAAAGCTCGGAAGATAATTATATTTTGTTTTTAGCTTGTTTTTAAATTTTTTCAATTAAAAAGAGAAGCTGTTCCAACGGTAATGAGGGAAAGTTTTGCAATATTGATTTTATAGATAAGATTCATTTATTAAATAAGGACTAAAATATTTCTTTTTGGGTCTATTGAAGTCTATCTGTACATGTAATGAAAATTAAATGCATTTCGTAAAAGAAAAAATTTTGCTAAAAAGACTCTTCTAGCCTAACATTGAAAAAATTAGAGGATTTTACAACTTTGTATAAGAACCAGCTCAGAACACCTTTAATTAATATATAAATATCCTATTTTTTTCAAGGAGACCGCAAAAGCCAACTGGTTAATATTGCGTTCTGCCATTCGGAATGCCAGGGTTCATGTCCTGGTCCGACCAACATTCGAAAATTAAAGAAAATTAATTTAAATAAAAAACTAAGTTAATTTTTCTAATTGCTGTAGCCCCTCGGTAGAGAATATTAATCCCTCTGAGTGTAATACTGTCATGAAAACCAAAGCTTCTCATAAAAATTCATCGGTCGACTGGAGGCGGCTCGGAATAAACTGTAGATCTGTCCATTTGTTAGAAAAACATCAAGCCAAATCGGATATAGGTATATATATATATATATCTTTCCAAGGTAAGATTTCAGCAGTTGTTAGTAGGTGTGAGTACCCCCTAGATGTGATTGGAAAACAACTATAGGAGAGAAGGCGATATCAAGGTGAAGTAGTTTTATCTTCGAAGGATCTTAACATTTTTCCCTTTTTTCGTCTACTTAACTCAACTAGCATCTTCCAAGTGGAAGTACTAGGCATGTAAAAGTCTACAGAGCGGGAGAGAATAAAGAAAGAAATCTAAGACTTGCACTGTCCAATGGCATAGCATCGCCTGTGGTGAATTGTAATTCCAGGGAGCTTTTATCGATTTTATTTAGCTCATATCGGATTTCTGTCATATGTTTCGTGAAAGCTGACTGTTCCACCTCGGAAACACCTCTTGACGAATTCAGAACGGAGTTAATACCACGATATCCAGGTTTGATCTACAGCAGCCGGTGCTATAGCTGTGAAATATAAGAAAAAAATTATTAATTCTTTCTGCTAGTAACCAACTATCTCACAAATTCGTCACAGTACCAGATATCAAACCAGGAATGTTTGCCAACAGACAGCATATCGGATATAATAGTTTCATTGAGAACACTAAGTGGTTCGAGGAAAACGTGAGAATATATATTAGTTAATGAAAACTAATTATTATATATTGTAATACTACATAAATGAGATAAAGAGCTAGTGAATTAAAATTTTATAATCTCTGTATATAAAAAGGGCTTTGTCCTGATTGACTGACGGATCAACACTCAGCCTACACCACTGATCGTAGAGACCTGAAAATTGGGGTGTATTTTCAACGTATGAGACTGAGCTGTTCGAAACAAAGTGTCATTGGGGATCATTGTGATAAGAATTCCTTAGCGAAAATGCTGTCAAGCAGTGAAGGCTCTCTAACAAATGAACAGATCTATTGCAAAAGATATTCAAGTATCGAAACAGGGTTTGGAGAGATTTTTTTTGAGGTTCCTGGTGGAAGTGAGAAGCAAACATCATATTGCCTTAGCGGTGATTTCCCGGAACTGATTAACAGCATTAGGAAAAATGCTATCTGCTGTGAAAGAGCTTATGAAGCCCATTAGTAGGAATGAGCTGCTGGCTTGACGTTGCTTTTTAGAAGGCTGCTTTGTCTCTTCTCCGCAGGCGGGTTTGACTTGTTGCATGGGCGAGGGTGTTAGCCAAAGGGTTCGGATGGTTACGCAGTTTTGTTAAGTATTTTTTTGCTGCGATTTCAATTTCTTCCTTGATAGTAGGTATATTTAGATCTCTATGAATATTTTCATTACGCATGTACCATGGTGCGCCCGTTATTACTCTTAACGTTTTCGATTGGAATCTTTGAACTATATCTATATTCGTCGCGGAAGCTGTGCCCCATAACTGGATCCCATACAACCATATCGGTTTTATTGTTGCATTATATAAGAGGACTTTGTTGCTAAGCCTTAGTCCAGACTTCTTGTTTAAAAGCCAATGTAAACTGGAAGATTTGAGTTTAAGCTGCAGCTTTTTAGCTGCAATGTGTCGTCTCCAGGTTAAGTGCCTGTCGAAGTGGATTCCGAGGTATGTAGTTTCGTCAGCTTGCGATATTGATACATTGTTGAGCTTAACAGTAGGACACGTTTTTGACCTTAATGTAAAAGTCACGATAAACCCGCTGAATGGTTATACCAGTGTGCCAACTTAACAACAAAAATGAGCACGCATCAGCCATAAAAGAAATACATATAAAATCATTCGATGGGGTCGAATATCAGTACAAATCCGTCGACTCAGTAATAAACTCCTACGATACCATTCATTATCCGGTAGAGTTGCTGAATATTTACACTAAAACCTCCTCACCCAGCTCATATATTGAATTTACTATTATATTTGAAGCTCCAATTATGGAATAGTACCAGATTACAGGTGAAAGTAGTGCTTTGAAATTTAAGCAACGATACTACGCTAAAAGGTTGTTTTCAATAACAAAGCTCAAGATCACACTCTCAGGTGGCCAGTTGTATGTGGCATACTCCAGAGTAAGATCAAAAGATAGCCTGGTAGTTCAAGTATCCCACGGAAAAATAAAAACCCCAAATTGGAGGAGGAGTTCGGCCGAAAATCGCTTCAACGGTTACAAAGCGCCAATTATAAATATATATGGTAAATTGTGGAAAAATATACATGGGTTTGTAGATTTGGGTATGGGATATTGTCCCTAATGTAGTAAATTTTTTTTCATTTATTTTGTTGATGTGGCATTGCGTGTATAATAAAACGTTGCAATTCATGTACCCTATCATGTATTTCCTAGACTAAGAGAATAAACCTAATATACAAATGTTAAATATCTTTACTGTTAAAACATACCTTGTGGTAGCTGCGATCCGTTTAAAATTTTTAATAAAAATTTATGATAATAATATGAAAGAAGGAATACAATAAGATTTAAGAAAGGCTTTTTAAAAAATTTCAAAGAGGCCGAATTATGATATATGTATGTGTATGGTTGTCATTTTATAAAACTAGAAAAATAAAGAAATACTTTAGAAACATCTTAACTTAGTTGGGTTAGGTTGAGATGGTTGAGCCCTTCAAGAGTCCCACATAGACTATACCACTCAGGTGTGTTGCCAGTAAACTAAATGCGACCAAAGCTACATATTTACTACTAGACTTCTTATTATGTTTCCTTTTGGGATACAATTGCTACTCTTTTAATAAACTAATGTAGACGATTTGGCCATGGATGATTGAAGATTCATCACCTTATCCTCATCAAGCAAGATCAACCTCTTTTTGTCGATTTCCGTGCTCGAGGATTATATTTCTCTTCACTTCCTAGAATTATTGTCATTAACCAGACCTAATTTGAAAGAGTCTGTTTCTTTAGCATCTTCATGTACATTTGCAAAGTATATTAGCTTGACGATAGAAGAATGTTTCTTATTCATGTTTCACTTCTTTGAGAGGTACTGGAAAGTCTATGATTATTTTCTGCTCTGAAAAAACTCCCTTTTTTAGTGAATTGATCGGTTATCTCAACGCCTCCTATGTTCCTTAGGCTTGTAGTCAATAAATTAAAAACTAAAATTTTATGATTTTTGCAAAACTTTACATTAAAGTGGCTATTCTGATTGACTATCTATGTAAATGTGAATTTTCTTTTTGTGGAAGCATGTACCCTGCGGTAGTTCTGTTTTTTTTTTAGAAAATATTTCGGGTTTGAAGATACTGTAGTAGTTTGTCTGCCTGTACGACTTCCTTATTGGGCAGAGTGAACTGTAGTTTTACTTGCATTTGTAAAATAAAATTAAAGTTGTTGTAATGATGACAGCCACTAAATGATATAATTATCATTTATTCTACTGCTTGACTTTTTTACTTGGCCTTGTGATTGGCTGAGATCATGTACCTCAACGATTGGTGGTACCATCTAAAGTTAATGGCAATGGCAGGCAGTCTTAAATTTCTTAAAATATAAATTTATGTGAGATGAAATTTAAGTTTAAAATGAGCATTAAAGTTTCTATTTCATTTTAGTTTTATTATTTAAGAGAATATATCTTATGTAAGCGAGCCCAGTGCTTTTCTTGCTGCCTATATATAGCTTAAAATAAAGATTTCTTTATCTTTAAAATTAGCTTTGATTGGTTTTGCTGCCACCATGATATCAAATATATCCGCCTAGAAATCACTGCAATCGGCAGGCAGCCTGGCAGAGAGTTCCATAGGATGATATCTTGGGAACACATCTCCGCCAACTTGCCGCTCAAGCTTTGATCCAACCGTATATATTTCCAGACAGTCAAATGAAGTGTGGTAACTATCTACTCATTCTTCCCCGCTTTTGTGTTCTGAAGTTTTCATCAGTTAATATAATTGGACCACACCGATTTGTTTTACTTAGTATGAAATCGTATTTATCTAATATATTCAAGTGCCTCAATGGGTGAGTGGTCCATTGGTTTGGTGATTGTTGCCGACTGTTATATCACCAAATACATGATTTAACTTAGAGCCAGACGACTACTACTGGAAATAATTATATCCTTCTGATATTCCAGCAACGGTCAAGCCTCGTCAGTAAACGTAATTTTCCTATACCCGAATAAAAATTAAAAATAAATAGCAATGATGATAAAAGTCATATTTTTCAGATTTTTTTAGTTCTTCTCCTCCTTGTTTTTCTCCCCCTCCCCCAGTTCAATACAATATATCCGGTAAGAAAGTTTAGTTGATTTGAAGAGATAAAAACACTTAAATATTAAACGAAATGTTAAAAAGTCAGTCTTAATCGTCATAGTTCGAGCGTCTCTTCTTGCTATCGTTGACTTTGCTAACACGGAAAGCCATATTTCGATTGACATGTGGCAGCTCATAATTATTTAGGCACAAAATATTCATGACACCATATGTGGCAAGTGAGCCTTTACAGTTGTATACAATCTGTTGACCTTCTTGCAGGAGTTGCACCACTGTTCGCCATCTACTTGTATATAACTATACATATAACTGTGCTTGTTTACTGTTTAAAAGTTGCAACAAACTTTACATACAATCGGCAATGCAAATACATAATAGTACACATATGAAACAACTAAAAGTAGAGAAGATATGTGAAATTAAAATCAGTTGTTTTTGTGCTGCACTAACACACACACACACAAATGTACAACAAAACCTTAATGATATGCCATTTACGCTTATAACAACAACAGTATGAAACAATTTGCAATAAATTATATTAAAATGCTGATACAGCAAATGATATTAATGTTTATGTTCATTTTCTTATGCATTGAGTTAGTGGAAGTGGGCAGCACGCATTGCACAGTGGTAAGTTTTATATGCGATTCATTTAAATTTTGAAGATATTTATGTACAGTCACAATGAAATAAAATAAAATAAAACAAAACCAAATAGAATAATAAAATAAAATAAAATAAGATACAATAAAGTAAAACAACATGAAAGAGAATAAAATAAAATAAAATCAAATGGAAAAAACCAAATAAAATAAAATAAAACCAAATAAAATAATATATAATAAAATAAAATAAAATAAAATAATTAAAATAAAAAAAAAATAAATAAATTAATATAAAATAAAATACCATAAAATAAAATAAAATGGAACATAATAAAATAAAATAAAATAAAATAAAATAAAACAAAATAAATAAACTAAAATAGAATAAAATAAAATAAGCAGAGTAAGGAGATACGGGAGCACATATCTTGCGTTCGGCAGACAGAGGCTAATACTAATTGGTGTAGAAGGGCAGTGGGATCACCTATCAGCAATGAATAAACAGTTAAAATTTCTCTCAATTGCACTCGAAAGGACGTAGGAGAAAGAGCTTTTTAAAATTTTATTTTTAATTCCTTTTGCATTCATTAAGAACTTCTCTAACCTAGATTCGTAAAATGCGCTTCTTACATACTACTGAAACAAACAACTAGTCACGTAAAATTTTGCCTAGGCATGGTAGGAGTTTAGGAAGGGGCCTAAGATGATCTTGCTTGAGAAGCTCCATCTAAATAGAATCGGTAACATGTTTTGGTTTATGAATTAAGAGCACTCATAGCAGTCTTACTACAATGGACTGTTTCTCATTTTTGTTAAATTTACTAATTCAGTTAAGTTTTAATTAAAAACTAAAAATTTAAAAATATAAAGCATGTCAAATAAATAACTACAAATTATATATTCTATACTCTTCAATGAAATTATATGATATGTACATTTCGCACTGCTGAGCTCTCTCTCAACACAGTGTGGTAAACCATCCACACAACAACTAAGCACATACACACATATATACGCGAATACATCAGGAATGGGAATGCGAGCACATAAACAATGCGGTTACGCGTATAAATGTGTGAAGAGTATGAGAATGTGTGCGTGCAATGCCAAAAAATTGGTTTCATTAAAATTTATTGGTCAAATCAGCAACGCTATCGCCACCATCAACGAGCGAATGGTGTGGACATTCACGACAAACGCATGTGCGTAATCAGCAAAAGAGTATGAGGGGTGGCAGGAGTACGATTTAACTTTTTTTCACTGTGGCCAAATTCGAATGGCAGTTGACCACGTGCCAAAACGTTCAATCAAAAATATTGAATTGTTATTTCGAATTTAATAACAAAAACAACAAAGCATTGTAGTGGTCGAGAGCGAGCTTACACATGCAGTCACACACAGATAAATAGAATGATGAGAATAGCTCATGCTTTATAACACGGTAGATAAGTGTGTATGTGGTATGTTACCTGCATCGCGAACCCCCACAATACTCTGCTGTCATACAGTTTGCGGTTAACGGCTAATGCAACACCTCGGCCGCGCTGACGAAAATACGGCATACATAGGAATTTCCATATACATACACGTATACTACACATACCGTGAGCTATATTACTTGATTAAATACTTTATCAAATTCTGAGTATAAATGACATAAAATTAAACTAAATAATTAAAATAAAATAAATGAAATAAAATAAAAGCAATATATAAATAAATAAAACAAAACACAATAAATATAAACAAATGTATAAAATAAAACTCAACAAATAAATATATAAAAAAATTAAGTAAAATAATGTAAAGCAAATTAAAAATAAAATAAAAGAATGTAATTCAAAATAACAAATAAATCGTAAATTAAATAAAATATAATCAATTCATTAAAAAAGAAAATTTACTATAATGAAGTAAATTTAAATTAAATAAAACTACAACAGAATGAAAAGAGAAAATAAAATTATATGAAATTAAATAAATGAAATAAATTAAAAAAAAAATAATATAGAAAAATGCAATAAAAAATTGAAACAAAATAAAATAAAATAAATAAAATAAAATAAAAGAAAACAAAATAAACTAAATAAGATAAAATAACATAAAATAAAATAAATTAAGTTAAATTAAATTAAATTAAATAAAATAAAATAAAATAAAATAAAATAAAATAAAATAAAATAAAATAAAATAATATAAAATAAAATAAATTAAAATAAAATAAAATAAAATAAAATAAAATAAAATAAAATAAAATAAAATAAAATAAAATAAAATAAAATAAAATAAAATAAAATAAAATAAAATAAAATAAAATAAAATAAAATAAAATAAAATAAAATAAAATAAAATAAAATAAAATAAAATAAAATAAAATAAAATAAAATAAAATAAAATAAAATAAAATAAAATAAAATAAAATAAAATGAAATAAAATAAAATAAAATAAAATAAAATAAAATAAAATAAAATAAATTAAAATAAAATAAAATAAAATAAAATAAAATAAAATAAAATAAAATAAAATAAAATAAAATAAAATAAAATAAAATAAAATAAAATAAAATAAAATAAAATAAAATAAAATAAAATAAAATAAAATAAAATAAAATAAAATAAAATAAAATAAAATAAAATAAAATAAAATAAAATAAAATGAAATAAAATAAAATAAAATAAAATAAAATAAAATAAAATATAATAAAATAAAATAAAATAAAATAAAATAAAATAAAGTAAAATAAAATAAAATAAAATAAAATAAAATAAAAAAAAAAAATTTAAAAATGAAATAAAATCAAGAAAAAAAAATAAAAATGAAATAAAATAAAAAACAAAATACAAATTAAATTGAGATAAAATCAGTTAAAATCAAATACAATAAAATGCAGTAAAATAACACTATATATATAAAATTAACATAAAAAATGAAATGAAATATGATAATATTATATATAATAAATTGCGCAACAATTATACAATAATAGACTTTATGGCTGATATTGGCTTAGTGATGGAACGCTCGCCTGTTAAGCCGGGATCCGTTGATTCGATCGCTGCCAGAAGAAGTCTGATTATGAAATGTGGTGATCTCAGAAAAAGCTGTCATTTCTACCATTTACCATTTTTCTATGTTGTATAGCACAAATTCAATTAATATAAATAAATACACCTTTCACTCACTATTTTATGACAAAGAAAAAGATATAAACTATAGTTTTACTTTTAGTTTTAAATATCTGACATATAATTATTAATAAAAACCATTTATTCGGCAGTACTGTACACTGTATGTTTATATATACATTTAGGTTTTTTGGTTTTAAATTAATTTGCATGCAGTTTTCGGTTTGACAAAATGAAAATGAAAATTGCTCTGTTAACTAAGAGTGTCAAAGTTTGGCGAGCAGGGCGTATGAGTTACCTGCGGGTGGTGACCGCCATCGAAAATTGCGCATCATTTACTCTTTTAATTGCCATCTATCATTGGAAATGTTACGCTAATTTTTCGCTATGTTTAGCAATTCGGAAATATTTCATTTATGCTGCACCACCATTATTAGAGACAGTTTGTTGCGAAACTATGGCAAATTATTTCGTTGAAATTTCTTTATGTGGTTTTGAGTTTTTTTTTTGGTCTTTTGGTTTTTTGTCACATCCAAAGAGTCATAAATGTTTAAAGTGTGACTGCGACAGCCGGAATATAACAAAGGCGGAGTAGAAACTGCAATGGACACACTGCTTTGCTCTCGAGCTCTCTATATGGTGAGTGTGCGTGTTTGGGTGTGTGTGTCGCTGCCTTCCTCTTGCTTCGTTCATACAGTTTTATTTCGATTTATTTTCGAAACACGTACGACTGTCATAAAACATAACTCATATCTCGCGCTCGATGCGTGGCTGAGTGCAAATATTCATAAGTAGGCATGTATATATGTCTATATGTATGTATATTCAGATGCATTTGTATATATAGAAACTTAAGATCTTAAACAAGTGAACATAAACGCACGCTAACTCCAACTCTGCATAGCAATGGGGCATTTTATAGGAAAAGGTTTGATAAAAGTAATGCCAAAAAGTTTTATTTTTTATTTTTTAACATTCTTCAGCAGTGTCAATAGCCATTGTGATATCATAGATGTGTTACTGTAGATATATAGATATATATATCTACGAATAAGCTTTTCTGATAAATCGCTCATATGGAGAAAATATTTAAACTCGTTATATCTGGGAAAGAAGGTTTCGGGTTACCCTAAATAAGGGCGAATGATGCAGTATGCCAACGGAACATACAAAGTTTACTAGATTGGTGGAGCAAAAATAGTCAATGGGGTGATTTCATGAATCTATTAAGCTGAAGTGGACCTCTGACAATCCTTTAAACTGCCAGATTGTTGCGTCTCATTTCTAAAAAAAAAAGTTGCAGTGCCAACTGAAATCGCGGGAAAAGCGTTACAAATTCAAACCCAAAGTCCACCCGAAATTTCAGATATTATTCTTGGAAGAAAAAATATAGTGAAGCGAGCGGTTACTATGAAACAATTGCATATCTACTGGGTTCCGGGCCAAAAGTGTATTGTGCAAAACGTAATAGTTGATGATGTGCAATGGCTTTGAGAGGAGCAAACTGATTAGTTGTTTATGCCATCTCCAAGAGCTGTAAGACGGGTTTAAGTCTAATGACTGAAAAAAAGGAGCAGATATGTAATAGCACATACCCAGTGCTATTATTTGCACGGCTCAGTATTTTAGGATCTTTGCAAAACAGAGAACTAGTAGAAGTCTTAAAGCTAGATATCGGGGGCGCTTTGAAGCTACGAAAAACGCTTTGATATCCAATATGACGACTACGATAACTACAATACCTTAAATTATGTTGAACCTCCCTTCAACACTACATAGAATTACCAAGCTTTTGTATGTGTAATCTGACGTAATTTTACATTAAAATTTTTTTTTCAATCTTCGTTCATTAATGCAATCTCCATCAAGAGTCACACAATTATTCCAGCACCGCTCTAATGTGGGGGATGTCGGGGTAACTAGAAGACTATTTAAAGTAACTTTGACATTGTTTTGATTGGCTTGTGATATGGTTCCTTAAGCTTGTGCAAAATGAAACCAATACTTTCTTTTGTCAGCTAAATTACGCCTGATTTGCGTTCCATATAATCGATGTTTGACGTAAGCAAACTAACGTTTTAAAAAATTTTCTGCAGTAGGAGTCCCTGCAATGATTTTTAAACCATTACTTATATCAGAGCTAGTTCCATACGTAAAACGCGACCGAGAAACGGAAACCTTCTACTGGATAAACGGTATCTAGGAATGAATGGACGGAAGGTGGGACCAGCGGTAACAGTAAAGTTATCCATATCTACATTAATGGGTCTAAGTATGAGGCAGATATAAGAGGAGGGTTCTTCTGTAACCTCGCCAATAACATATATATAGCTTCAAGGTCAACGACTAAAACTCTATATTGCAAGCAGGTAGTATTGAAGTTATAGAATGCGCAACTGTTTTGATGGAAAAATCAGGTTTTTCAGGTTTCTTGTAGCCATTCTAGTGGCAATTAAAGCAAATGCGATAGAAAACGCAAAGAGACAATTGGCAGACTATCGCTGGCGAATTTCGAATATCACTTGGATCCCAAGTCACATAAAGGTGGACGAACTAGCCAGCCGATCACCATAGAGAGCCTCAGACCTTTCAGCGCCTTCAAATGTTGTTTTAAATAATACACCATAGAGGAACACTTGAAGTTTTGGGACTTTTTCAACGTAGGACATATAAAACTGTTACTTGAATTAAACGAAAGAGAACTTAACACCCAATCGCTGATATATTATCCCTAATAACCTAAACACAGTGATATCGTCAGTATGCAGAGCATGCACAGAAGAAGATGAAACGCTGAAGCACTATCTTTGCGAGTATCCGATCTTCAGCCACTTGTGACTTATCTTCCACGGTGCTCTCAGCTCCAACCTCACTGAGGATAGCACGTTTGGTTGGAAGAAGCTTAAATAGTTTATAAAGACCAATGGCTTACGTGCGACAAAAGTTCTAAAGTATTTTTTCCCCAAGACTAGCAGTTCCGGCCACTCGTTGGTGTATCTTTTGTATTTTGTTCAATTTTTATTTCAATTGGTTTGAAAGGACGATGAATACCCTAGTCAAGTAGTGGTGAAGGCTCTCCAACAAATGAACAAAGCCATATCTATTACAAAATATGCACTTTCAAGTATTAAAACAGGGTTTGGAGGTAGGTATTTATTGACTCCTTCCGGAACAGACAAGACTTTTCAATATATGTTAGTGAGAAGCAAACATGATATCACTTTAGAGGTCGCATTAGCTAGTAGACGATTTCCGACAGACTTTAACAATTAGTGTCACGGGGAATACGAGCGGATGAAACTAAGACATGCATGAAGCGATCTCATTTATGGCCTTCAGTCAAAAATATGAGAGTTTCATTTGAGAAGAGATGTTACTCCCGGACAGCTGAAAATAGGAAATTGTGATTTCCGAGTACTGAAAATTAAATTGAATCATATTTAAATGTGCTAAAATTCTTGGTAGTTCATTATTGGATTTTGGTACGAATTTCCTCAATTTTCCTAGAAAAAAAGGAACAATCAGAAACAAGAGAATTTCATTTGAAAGCATTGACCAAGTATTTTTCCTGGAATACCCATATTCATGCTATACTTCTTTGCACATATGTGTTGCTATACATATACGTGTATATACAATACATATGAATGTACATATGTATGCATGAGCATGTCTGTAAAGTAAAATTTTTGCTGCAATGAGCATTGGCGTTTGTACGAGTTTTGTATATATTATAAGTACAGATTTTTTATGTTAACTCATATTACTGTAAAAATTATATTATATATACACACACTCATCTGCGTGTCTTTATAATACTGAGAGCAGCATATTAGTCCATAAAGTTCAGCCCAAAGGACATGTTCACAAGTGTTTACATTTACAGGGTGTTTTTATAACAAATATAAATGTCAAACGAATTAATTATGAAAAAAAAACAGAAAAAAATATACAAAAACTGAAAAAGCCAAATTTATGTAATAGTTATTTAAGATGAAGATGGAACAATTGTTTCTTTCCCCTTCTATGAAGAAGTTCGAATAGCAATCGATTGATAGATATGGATTGCAAGCTGAGCTATTCAAAGGGAAAAAGTAAGATATCCACTTCGTTGAAAAGACTACAAGCAGAAAGAGCTGGCTGTACGAGTACATGGCATTTACAATTCTTGAGCTGTTGTTAACCCAGCTATAATGGCGTAAGAGGAAGAAAAGAAGAAAAATACTATTTTTAAGTCGCTAAAAGCACCCTGTATAAATGTTTTCGTATTTATTTGTATATTTTTTCTTGCACTTGCATACGAAATTTCAACTTAAAATTTTTAAGAGATTGCATAAAATTATGATTAATAAAATTTTGTCATAACAAACACGTATTGCAGAATATTATTAGTAAATATTTGAATACATTTTTACATAGAATTAAAGCTTTGTCAGATTTAGTCAGAAATTAATATGAGTATTTTGGTAAAGAATTTATTAAATGCTTTTTAAAATCAACTATTTAACAAATACATTTTTTTTCTTTATATAAAACTAGGAAATATTAAGTTTTAAGCTATTGAAACCAAATTAAGCAGACAAATTCTAAAACAATTAATTAAGTATTTAATTACTTTTACAATCTCTTTTTGCTTACAAATTGCGATAAAATATTTATAATTTTTTGTAAAATAAAATTTTGATAAAATTGCAACCAGCCACTCATTCCGTAAATTATGCCGGTTTGCATGGTGTACTTCACAGAGTTGATCTGTTACATTGATGCGTATATAAGGTGTGCAATACGGCAGTTACCTAAGACGTTGCGATATACTTGTACCCGATGCATCGCTCGTCGGTTTCCTGTGAGATGTAAAATAGTACCAGATTCCGCATTTCTGTCTTAGGCTGTTAACGTACAGTTCTCTACCCCTGTGCAGATTCGAGGCCGTCTGGTACTTACAGATGCGATACTGATTTTAGCGCAATTAATTAAGCAATCAGCACGTAAAGTAAAGGTCAAATAATTGACCTACACAGTGTTTTTAGGGAAAGAATTCTTTCTTGATCGGGCAGCGATATTAATAAGTCGATTAATGACCGATACTGCCTACTACAAAAGGCTTGTGTATACCACCATTCTGCTGTTGTCAACTATAAAATAAAGTAGAACTGTGGCAGGCTACCAAATTAGTTTTAAGGGCCAAGCCCAATACAATAATACTCTTACCTGGATTATTTTCTTCTTCATTGGCGTGAGCACCGCTTACGCGATTATTGCTGAATCAACAATAGTGCGCCATTCGTTCCTTCACTTCACTATTTGACACCAGTTGGAAATATCAAGTGAAACCAGGTCGTTTTTAACCTAATCATTCGAAGGGTTCGGAGGCCCTATTATCTTCTTTTTGTTCCGCCGACGGGTATTACTTCGAAAGCTGGAGCGTTTTCATTAATATTGACGACGTGATCTAGCCAGAGTAGCCGGTTTTTCTCACAGCTCATCGTTCCATCGTCTGTGGTATTCACCATTGCTAAAGCGCAAAGGACCATTATATACAGTTATGATTTTCAAAAAATCGATTTTTTTTATTTTATTTTCTGTAGCTACATATATTTAAGAATACACATAAGAAATTTCAAATCGATCCGGCAAATATTTTCGAAGTTACACGCACATTTGTAAAGATGTTTCGGAGCACTTGGAAGTATAAGTATAACTTTAAAAGCGTTTTTCTGAGAATGGTGTTTTCAAAGTCGGTGACCACTACAACTGGAAATCGACTGAATCGATTTGTCTAAAATTTTAACACAAGCTTCTTGAATATATTTTTCAGTGATTAATCTAAGGTTTTATTTTTCCGATAAATACTTTTTTTTATAAACAATTTAAAATCGAAATTTCGCTGAAAAATCGACTTTTTTCTTGGAGAAGGCGACAAAAAATTCTTTTTTGCTTATTTGTTCGTGATTAATCACTAGATTTAACATTACTTTAATGAAATCTGTTTGGTGTTTTAATTTCAGATGATCCAGTTCAGAGATGTAGTGGTCACCGCAAGACGTTTTTTTTCAGAGGACCTCCTGGAGATCAGCTGTAGCTCTTCTCCAGAGAAATATTTTTACTAGTTATAAGGATTAAAATATTGTTGAATAATACCATAATAAGTATTTTCGAATCAATAAATTCTAAAGACTTCTCAAAAAAAATTCTTAAAAATTCGCTTTTTTTTGGCCCATTAACTATAATAACTTCTTTCGAAGCCTCCCAGGCATCCTAGAGTAGAGGGGGGGGAATAATGAGTGACGTGTAGAGTTTGGTTTTTGTTTCGTAGAGAAAGGACTTTACTTTTCAACTTCCTACTCAGTCAAAAGTACCACCGGTTGGCAAGAGTTATTCAGCGCTGGATTTAACGGCTGATATTGTTGCTGGTTCCTAAATAGATGGAATTATCTATGACCTCGAAGTTATGACTCCCATTCGCTTCTTCGTCAAGCTTGGAGGAGGCAGATGCGATTATTAAGGCCAATGATATCTCTGTTATCGGCATACACCAGCAGGTGGACGCTCATGTATTCTTGATTGCGCTTTGTTTATTTAGCAGTGCAGATTTTTTTATTTTCTCCAGCATAGAATTGAAGAAAGAAAGCAAATAATAAAAAGTCATTTTGTCGGAAACGTCTTTGGGTACCGAACGATTCGGTAAGGTTCTTCCCAACACAGCCGTTGAAGGCAACTTGAAATCTATGAAAAGGTGATGTGTGTCGATTTTTTCTCTCGGATCATTGTGAATATCTTGTCAATGATTGATTTACCAGATCTAAAGCCCCACTGATAAGGTCAAATCAATTTGTTGACGGTGGACTTTATCCTTCACTCAATAAGCTCGCTTGAGCAGCCCTATCCTACCATAATTGGCGCTGACCCCTTTTTTAGTGATTGGACAGAGAACACTCGAGTTCAAATCCTCGTCCAGATGAGTGCTTTCAGAGAGTAGGTGTGTAAGTCGAGAAGAAACCCGTTCAACTGTCTGTTGTTATTACAGCTTTTCGACACTGACAAGATAGTGATCCAAGTCGGTTGAAACGTACACACACAGTAGGCACAATTGTAACACTGGAGACATATCTTTCCTTATTCAGGATAAAATCGATTTAAATGCGCGATATAAGATCCAGCAACAGCCATGTAACTTTATATATTTTCTTTTGCAGAGTTCTGGCACAACAGACGACCATTAAGGACCCCGGCAAAGTCAATCAGCCATTCGGGAATGTTTAGTCATGGCACTGGACAGTGATCTCAATCGCGTTTTAGGCGCTCATAGGGAACCTTCTTGGTTACATCATATTTCGGAGGGTGGCCATACTCGGCGATGTGGTCTTCCTCTACCATAAAGCCAACACCAAATTCGATTTCTTTTATATGGCCATTGTGGTAAATTTTACAAGGTCCCACCTTCCACTGTCCTTGTTCCTCCATCCATTCAAATAAGTTACTGTTATTTATTATAATTAACAAATTACTTAAAAATATTTTCTATAAAAATAAAGAAAGTATTTACGCTTTATTAAATCACACCTTTAATATATGAAAAAAATTTACAAAACTGGCAAATAAAATCCTTACACAAAAATTGTATTCATATTTTAAACAAATATTTAATTATTTGCTAGAGGCAATTAAGTAACGAGTTTTCATGGTAATGACATATTTATATGGAACATAATTACTATACAAATAATAGCTCATAAGTGTAAAGGACACAACTCAAAAACTTTGATTGCCGTGAAAATTATATTTAAATTACACAGTGATTATACAAATTTGTAGTGAAATTGAGTGAACACATTTTTTTGATGCTTAAGATATGGTTTGGTGGTTTTGTTTATTTTACAAAATAGATGAAGATATTTCACACACAAAAAAAAATTAAAATATAACAAAGTATTGTTAACCCCTTTTAAAGGAGTAATGCAAATAAATACGCATTGATATAATCTTTTTAACAAATATAATTATAGTGGCTCGCTTAAAAATATTAAAAAAACCAGCAACAATAAGGTGCTTACAACAGACACATTCATCGATTATTTTTTATATATTTTCTGCCATTAAATTGCATTTAAATAAATAAAATTGTTTTTTTCTACATTCGTGTATCAAGTCCAACTCTGTCGACATTAATTTAATTTCATTTAAAAAAAAAATCAGAAATTGCGTGTATAATTAAAAATTAATAAGCGAAAGCATTCAGACTGTGCACTCTTGTGATATTTATGTATTTGCAATATTTCTTTGGGCATTTTTTTTAATGTTTTCTTTTCATATTTATCACTTTCATGTTTTTATAGTTTTTGTACTTTTAAATGTTTTTTTTTTTTTTTTTTTTTTTTTAAGTTTTATTTACATGCCACATTTATTACCGTGTCATGTGCCCGTGGTAGCCACCAGCTCGGTGGTTGCTCCTCCACAAAGACACTGTTGATGAACATTTAATTCTAACTTAATTGAGTATGCATTTGTTTTCATTAATAACAATTAATTACACAGTTGCAATTATTAAAAATCATATTGAAAGTATGACCACAACAATGCAAGATAATCGAATAATAATAATAATAATAACAATAAGAGCTTATTGAATTAATTAAAGAATTATGCGGAAACACTTTTACAATATTTCAATAAGTTTGTAATTTTCACTACTTGTGTCTTACTTATTGCTGTCGTTCAGCAAATTATTATAATTTAAAGAGTTTTTAAGAAAAATAAAAAAATCTAAAGAACGTATGTATAATATTTTTATAATTTATTGTGTTGAAGTTTAATGCAACTCTCAAATTATATTAATTTACAGCATTAATTGGTAACAAGAGAGCGTGATCCTTATATACCTAATATACAAATCCAAGTCATACAGCGAGGGAATATTGGAAAAACAGCACTATTATTAGTTGGCAGACATGAACTCGTCTCTCTTCACATTTATGATGTGTGTTTTATTATTCTGACATTCATAACTTCGAGGTCGTAGATAATTTCGTCCAGCATTATTAAAATAATAATGTCAGTCTTGAAATCTAACAACAGGTGCTACTTTGAACTGAGTAGCCAATTGTGAAAGTAACTCGATGAACCAAAACCAAACTCTATGAGTCACTCATCAATCCTGGCCTTTTACATGAAGCAAAAACCTGAAAGATGTCGACATATGCTGAATCTACTTTGGGAGTCTTCGAAAGGAAAGTTTTGCGAACGATTTATAGCCCTTTGCGCATTGGCTACGGAGAATATCGTACGAGTTACATGGTGATATTGATAAAATTCAGAGAATGAATAGACAGCGACGACGCTGGCTTGGTCATATAGTACGAATGAATGAAAGCGCTCCGGCTTTAAAACTATTCGATGCGTTATCCGCCGGTGGAAGCAGAGAAAGAAAACGACATCTACTGTGAGGGCTGATTTGGAAGCTTTAGCTAATATTTTTTCAAAGACGAGTATAATGTGACATCCCTGTTTGCAAGTCTGCCTGTAAGAAAAAAAAACTCAAGTTTTCTTTTGACGTTATCTAACACTGGAAAAAAAAATGGAGAATTTACTCAAACGGGCAAAACCTTCAATCCCTGTCAGAAAACCACTCTCTTCCATTTCCTTTTTGGATTGATAGCAGACATCATTGTGATACCTGTTTCTTATAAATAGAAAACAAAAGTTTCTATATATGTGAAAAGTTAATCGGGAAATATTGATTAAATCCGTAATTTTTCAAAGTTTAAAAGTTTAAAATTCGGTATTTAAAAGTTTTGCTTAAAGTTTAGTGAGAAAAAAAAAAGAAATTTCTTGCTCTCGTCTACGTGCTAGAAAGATCAGGAAGGCGATTTGGACAACTTTAATTTTCCTGTAAAAATTCCTGCCTAATCAACACGATTCATTTTTTCTGGAACAATAAATTTTGAGCACAAACTAGGTAAAATGTCTGACTTTCTGACAAAATAACTAAGCAGGTAGTAACCACGTGATATTATTCAGGTGATCCTGAATGCTAGAAGAAGAAACTAGGGCTAGGAGTACTATCGCACTGGCAGCGTGGTGACTCACGGATGCCCCCATCGCACGATATCGGCAGTTGCATCACGCTCACACCAATTACTCCTAGGCGTCTGGAGCATCTTTATAGTTCAAACACAAAAATTCCTTGGATTCGACACCTGCTAATCGTTCGAACTCATACATATATTGGCGACCACTCACGCGATTAATCAAGAACTTGATCAGTTTTCCTTGTTTATTTTTACAATTTTTAGCGAATATCACAGCTCAGCTAAATGCGTAAATTTATTATCAACTTAAGACCTTACACTGAATGAAATTCATCTTTAAATAATTAGAAAAAAAAAGAAAAAAATAATAATAATGTTCATTATAGAAGCATATCTAAAGATCTAAATTTCTATATAATTGCTTACTGAATTACCAAAACAAACAAAACAAAAAAAAAAAACAATAAAAGCAAAAAAAAAAAAAAACAAAAAACAAAAAAACAAAAAAAGAATTTAGGTTAATGGTATGAATTGAGAAAACTCAGGTCTAGATATAAGTGTTAAGGAAATGTTCTTTTCTTAGTATTTTCAATTTTTTTGTGTATTGCGATGTGAATTTCTATAAATTTAGAGTATTTAACCAGAGAAAAAATTCATAATTCCTAGACTTTAAGTTAATGTACATATTTCTATAAGCCACGAGATAAAAATCAAAGATCACAAGCCGTCCTGCTGTTTGCGCAAACATCGTTGGAACTGAGCGAATAATATGTAAGTGATTTTATCATTTCATTATTCTTTTATTATTGAATATTTTTTATATTATATTAATATGTGCATACTATTGAAGTAAACACAGTTTTTTTGTAAATTTGTACGCATTGATTTTTTTTTCTCTTTCTCTTACTATCGATATTCTCGTATACGTGCATATACATAAGTATATTACATATATATATATATAATATATATATTATGTGTATATATATGGATATGTAGATTTACAAATGTACACCTAACTAGCAAAAGTTATGAGTTACACATTAAATTAAAAGAAAAAAAACATGTATATACCCCCTTTTGAGTTATGCTCAAAATTATTTAGTTTTGAGAGTTAATTATGAATAAAGAGTAAAGTTGTTAAATGAAGTCTTGTGAGTTCCATATATAGTCGTCGGAGTCGTTTCGGTTGGGTAGAGGAGAGCTGATGTTTACTCTCAATGCAATGGTAGGGTAGGGAACGAGAGAAGATAAGGAGGTATAATACCATCTCGGACCTCCACTAGTAAGTATATGTTGTTGGTTTATGCATGGCTATATTCTCTCAGTGCAGACGCAAATGCAAGGCATAGTGAACGAATAATTTATTCACGATTTTTTTGGTTCCATATTATTGATTTCCTGATTTTTTTTTGTCTGTCCGATTTATACTATGCCAGTTTTGAGCAGTCCGTCCGTTATTTTTTGTTTAGTTAGGATGTGAGTGCAACCCTTTCTTATAAAATTTTTCCGTTTTGGTTTCGATCCAAGTTTAGTGCATGAATATAATTATTATATATACAACAAGCTAGAGGAAAGTGCAAGGAGCCGAGTGACTAAGCCCGGTTAACGCAAGCATGCACGTCGCTCCGAGTTCCCTAGTGCGGTCCATGACACTACTCCGTTGGAAACATCAGGTGGAGATCGATTTCCAACAATGAAGAACGATTGAAGTCATAAAAGAGAATTCGAAGAAGGAACTGAAAGCCATACCTAAAGCGGCCTACGAGAAGTGTTATGAAGATTGGAAAAAAAGGTGGCATATGTGTATCGCCTCTAATGGTGACTATTTTAAAGGGGATAAAATAAATATTGAAGAATAATTAACCGTTTTTGTTTTATTGAACAGTCTATTTGAGCAGAAGGTATGTACGTGCTCCTCATAAAAAAACCATCGGAAGCTGCTTAGAATAAACTCTAGGTCCCTTCTTTTGAGGGTGGACGCATACCACAAGTTGAAGGCGGATATCGGCTGAAAATCGCTGCAGCGATATTGTGTCACAGTTTTTGATTCACATTATTTAGTTTCTCAGATAGATTATTTTATGTTCTCCTCGGGTATGCAGAGCATTTATTTTGAGAAAATTTATTTTTAGCAAATAATAGCGTAATATATTATTTTAAATTTTTTAGTTTTATTATTATAACAGCGTTGGTTGGTTGGTTCTTTGAAGTGGCTGCTGGACATCGGCACACCTAGGTCTTAAACGGGCATATTGTGATATAACTGCGGATTCCAAAGAAGAAAAGAGTTCACAAAACTGACCACTTGCCGCTTCTTAGCCCCTGATATCTCGCTCAGGTCTCCTAAGGTTCCAATCCCCCAGAGACTTCAGCCTACTCCTCCAAAGTGCGGGCTATCGTAAAGAAAGTGCCTTAAAGTTTCCGGGGATTCTTTCTGTCAGTAACTTCTGCAGAAATCATTAAATGGCACGCCCAATCTCTCTGCTGGCCTGCCCCATAAGATATGTCCTGTAAGAAGATTTATAATTGTATACATATTCTTCCTTTTCAGCTCGATAAGGTCACGTAACTTTCTACTGTTTCATTCTGGCCATATTACATGTCTTAAGACACTCTTCATCTTAAGTTGGCATCCTCAATGAATAACTCTCTTACATTGAGCTTACAAGTGGAGAGCGGTATGCCCAAACTCTTCCATGATGGCGAAAGTGGAAGGGAAGTGCTCTTCTTTGCTAGCTCGACCATCATGTCATTAGCCGGTATGTTACTGTGACCCGAGACCCATACCTGGTTCAGAGAAAATTGCTTAGCCATCACGTTAAGTGATCTACGGCAGTTTTCTACGGTTTTATATTTTACTGTTACAGACGTCAGGGCTCGTAATGGGACCTGGTAATCGAAGAAAATATGGATACGATTATTCGAAAGTACCAATGATCTGAGACAGTTAACAGTTGACACGAAAAACGCTATAGTGATCCAGTAAGCTAAAGCAGTTACAAATACCAAGTTCCTTTGAGTAAACCCATCGGCTGATCCTGTTGTTTAGTTTTGACCCATACGTGTAAAAATTAATCGATTCGGCGCTTGCTGGTATTGTATGCTGGATAAGTACCTTGAAATCTGTCATGAAGTAAGTGAATGATATGCAGTAATCTGTTTTTTCCGGTATACGGAATCTTCTTAAGATGCCAGTATGCCCGTGGCCTTTTATATCTGTAAATTGCTGTTTTGGCTTCTTGACCTTCCTTTTACTTAGTGAAAGAGGTTGAAGGAAGTCCGCGCGAGGCCTGCGCACTGTTTTCGCCAGTACCGGAGGCAGCAATCTGCAATCCTGGGTTAACTACACCAGAGCCAGGAATGTCCCGCAGAGGATTAACTCTCTTCCACTACTGATGCTGGTAGTTCTGGGTTGCGACGGGCCAGGCTTCGTCATTGATTCTGATTCGCCACCCTCTTTTGTCGTTGGACGATCTAAGGGGGTACGCTGCATCGCATTGGTCCCCAGGTTCGTGAACTCTTCCGGATTTTTCTGAAGAGTGTCGGTCTCTTTTTGTTAAGTTTTAAATGTTGGTTGTACAAATCCTTATGATCTCACGAGTAGCGGAGAAGTGTCCATTACCCGGCTAAGGCGATGAGTACTTCCTGATACGACCTGGTTCCAGGAGGCTCCTTTTGAGACTGGGCTATTTAGGGGCTTCGTAAAACCTCGATCCGACCCCACCCCAAGACCACGATCAAGAACCATTTCTATATGGCATAGCTATTTAGAAGCAAACGCACATAGCTCTGATACCTGATCTCTGTTGGATACCTAACCGAAATCGCGCGAGCTTGCTATGTATTATCAATTACCAGTCGGCACCCTCGGTAGAGTTCAGGCTGAGGATTTTTTGCCGACTATATCAGCCATTTTGACATCAGCGTTATAAAAACCACTAACTTATCATGGCGCGCTAATACTTTGCCCTTTTTTCTACAAAAATTGCAAGAGTTAAGTAATATTTGAAGATAAATATTTATAAATAATACAGATGATGGTCTAATGGGGCAATTGCTAAAAATATTTCCTCAATTTAACAGGGTTTTGGGTTCGAAAATAGGTTATCAAAATATAAAATAAAAACAAAAAATAAAAGCAGCAACCAAAAATACTTAATCAGATAGCGATTCAGACCTTTACACCTTCATTTGTAATAATATTTGCTCGCAGCTACACCAACAGAAAAACAAAGAAAGAACACGCCTTCGTAAGCCAAATTTATACCCACGGTCAGCGAAGCGGTAAATAAACCGAACAATAAATCAGTCGAACGGATAACTAATCATCGGCACAACAATTGATTTTCATTTCGAAGTTAAACATTCAATTCCTTAGACAAACACCCAACCAAACACAAACATACATATGCTCCCACTTTGATTATATGTTTCTGATGAAGTGTACCTTCAAGACGATTTGATCGTACGTGAGCAGCGAGGTGGTCTTCCTAATTAATTTGATATAAAAACCAATGAAGCAAAACGCTAAAAATGGCGCAAGTAAACTGACGATAGACATGCAACGCCAAAGCGACTAAAGTGACTCAATCAATTCGAGTAGTCGCCGCTATGGTTGGCTTTGTTTTTGTCGCTGGTCGGCATAGCACCTGCCTGATGAAGCGCTCCTACACATTCTTGGCATTTCTATTTTGTTGCTCTTTACGTGTGCGCGCTTTCTTCGTGATTGTTTTTGCTTCCGCAACGATTGATTGACCGTACAAATGTTGGTGCTTTAGCTGATAATTATATTGAAATTGTCGTAATCAATTTTTACAACTTAATAAAGCCGCACTCGAGCTCTTCGACTTTTTCTTAGCGCAGGTGTGTGGATACAAATGAAGGAAATGGAAAAGCATAAGACCACGCGTAGGTTGCGTAAAGCTTTGCGTATAAAGAAAGTGTGTCCTGCGAGTACAGTGTTGGTCACATAATTATGAACGTAGACCCATTGCGATGTTTTGATGTTGCTGTTGAAGTAGCTACTTGTTAGCCATGATTTGAAGCAGGCAGTGTTAGTCGATTTCATAGAAGGCATCTAACCAATGTGAAGAAACGAGCTGTTATTACGGGTACGGTCTAGAGGGTTTAGTGACATGTATAGACTCTGCGCCAATTACCGAGGGACTAGTATCCTCAACATCGCATCTAAGGTTCTATCGAGTGCGCCCAAAGCCCACTGTGAACAATCTGATTGATCATAGGGATAGGATAAGAAACCCAAGTGTATGGATCTGGCTACAGTTCTATCTCATGAACAAAGACAAAGCTAATCATACCCATCCTGCCATGTCAACATCTTATGATGGGCTTTGATAGTTTTTTAGAAAATGGTATTGTGTAAGTTTTACGGTCTTCTGCGTGAATCAATGTTAACAGACTCTCGATAAATGACGTTTAGGTCCTGTTGGCAGTTGGTTCAGTTCTAGAGGTCTATCGTATGGTGCTGTATAGAGTTCGTATAATCAAGTATCCTCTTCCTGTATGCCTAAGGGTTGGTTCAGCTTCAAGCAGGTGCCTTCAGACACTTCTAACATATTATGCTTATTAACTGTGAGAAAGGATGTGGCACTCTGCAAATTGTACATAGGTGACAATAGAGGTTTCCTCCTCAATACGATACTCTGACAGGCTTATACCTTCTTTATCTGCGCATGTCCAAAGTCCAATTCCATGCGCCGAAGCTTATGACCAGACGGTCGATCGCCTTGAAAGTTGCGAGCAATATCTAACATACAGAAAGAGCCGGTACACGTTCTTCCGGTGGGTGAAGAGGATGATCATCATCGGCATATGAGGTTAAGAAAACATTTTCTTGCGGTATAAGGAGCAGGGAACACTACCCTGCGGACGATCTGATTATTTTTTCCCATTTGCAGTAGCAACTTCAAGATTTTACCGATGCCAGTCCTTCACCTAGGCAATCCATAGTTTACCTCCCCAATCCCAACTTTAAAGAAGTGTCCGCAATGTTCGATGCAACTCATGGTTAACTGTGTCGAAGTTTTGTGACAAGTCCAATGTCGCGCACAGGGTCGAATTTGGTGAAGCCAATGTTACGTAGGTACTCCTGTCGCATATAATAATACGACTTCTGTTATACAGCGAGGGCTTTTTATAAAAGCGACTCCAATATGTGGCTGACTACTTCGATACTGCAAAACCTCCTGTTGGGGTCTATGAATTTCGGACTAAAAGACAATGTCCGATTGAGACTCGAACTCTCATTCCAACTGCCGGACCACTACAGTATGTTCCACGCCGATATCTCGCCTATCTTGGAAGCGATAAACACATTGGAGCCGAGGATTCAAGAACATGGTTGAATAAAACCGGTTACTACTCGTTTGGGTCCTGGAACACAGAGACATAAAGAGGAGCTACAGAACAGACGAAATTGCAAAGTACTTAGTAAGGTAATCTCCATACGGGCCCACTGCATTAATGTGGGCTGAATATTTGTACCAGCGTAAGGCATGGGAACCTAAGCCGAATTGTATCCTGAGGCATCTGTGTTGCTTGGCTTTAGTAAAGTCCAGCGCTCTAGAGTTTTTGCATATCCTGACAACTGAACTTTTTCTGTTCTGGTGAGAAGTTTCCAGCAAAATGTAGTGTACTTACAGTTGTAGTGAAGCTGAAAACTCTGACGGACTTCTATTGTTGGAGCTGTATGAAGGGTGCGCTTAGAACCCTCAAAAACCCAGATACAATTTTTTGTTTTACCAAAAAAACATATTTTGTTTCCATTTTTATGCCCTCCACTGTTTATATATGTTTATACATATTTATTATGCCTTATTATCCGATTGATCTTTTATAATGTGCACACGCGTTAAAGCAGTAAATCTTGTGTTGCCTTATTTACTACTTGAATATAACTACGCATGTAAATATGTACATATTCGTATGTCGTGAGCCTTGATTTCTTCCTTAGCTAAGTGGAATGTGCGTGGGTTAAGATTGGCGGACAAGCGGTTCGGCCTCTTTCCGTTCAACTATGCATAGTTTAGTGTTTTGTTTTTATGAGGCGCGTCAGAATAGCAATCTATTATGAAGTAGATTAGCTGGTCAGTGGTGTTAGGTCCGCATTTTTGCTGTCTTGAGTGTTTGACAAATTATACCGGAAACAACCGCATTTCCCTGCATTCTTTCAAAAGTGCGTGTATTCACGCAATTGCGACGAAAGTATAAAAAATATGAAATGAAATTCTAATATTAATTTATGCTGGTATTTGGCATTTACGAGTAAAATCTAAAAATAGGTGTTTTACCGTATTAAAATTATTAACCAGAAAAAAGAAAGAAAAATCCTTCTTAATATACTTGAAACACCAATATCAGCACGCTGAAGATTCCTGCATTTCAGAAACACACCGCTTCAGATAGGTAGATTGGTACTTAATTAAAAACTTTTTATGCAAGTTAATTGATTCCTGAAAGGACACAGGTTCCGGATATCCCAGCCCTGTTCACAGACAAGTCGCGCGTAGCTGTTCTGGCAGACGAGTTGTTTCCCGATAACGAGGTTGCCACTATCGAAAAACCCAATTCTTTATATACTCATATTGCGTAAAGCGGTGAACGTATCAGAAAGTATGTGGTCATTTCAGAACGATAAATTTTAAACTTCCTACCATTCAACTGCTGGTCAGCAAGTCACATTTTTTAACAGCTCTGTTAGTTTTTCCACGGTTCTTGGTCTAATGGGTCAGAAGACCATCGCATAACGTAGCGCTAGGATAATATAATTCCATTTAATTTAATCGGATGGGCTTCCTATTTACAGAACCTAGTGATAGAGCTTTTTTCGCTTCATAGTATTTTCTAACCTTGAGGCATTAAATCAGGCATTACTATACTAGCTCACAATCTCCGACCTTGGACTAAATATGCTTTGGATAGCCAACAAAAGTCCGTTTGGAGGCAAACAAAAGTGAGTAAGCTGGCCTCTAGAGTTTGGGTTCTACCAGCCTGCAAAATATGCCCCATATATATTTAGTATTTTGAGGTCAAAATTCCAAGGGTAGACCTGAACATCATAAAGATCGCATAAAAGTTCCTGCTGCCAATAACTGAAATTCAAATCCACTGAAAGTGAAATTCGATATTCTGTTCTTCTAGAGACTAAGAAATGTTGTTGGATACTTGTGATTCTATTGATATGATCTTGCATCTGCGCTTTATCAATCTTCACAACGAGGGCTAGCGAGACACATATAAGGAAGCTAAAGTCTTGTTAAAATACCAAATTGAGAACCTTAACAGAAAACATTCTGTGTGCGACTTACATTATGAGACATACATATAAGCTCGCAGTTAAATAGCTCAATGTTATATTTTCCAATATATATCTTCTAGGTTAAGGTAGGGGCCATGTCTAGAGCAATGTGTTCCGACCCCCTGGGCCCCCTTCATATGACTTCAGGATGGCATTCCTTATTTTTCATAGTTATGAGCCTTCTGTTGAGCCTGCTTCCAGGTCCCGCTTTTTTGCACGTCACACATTTTCTGTGTAGCGCTTTATATGTTCCCATGGTGTTGTCAGCTAGTCGGAAAAGTTTTTTACTTGCACTTTGAGGTAACCCTCAGCCTCGAGAGAAACATGATGGTTCGTCCCCTTGCCCATGATTTTCGGAAATACCTATGCCACGACAGAAGTTCCGTAAGGTAGGAATTTATCTCGCCGCCTGGACGTCTTCTCCATTTTGTTACGCTCTTGCTTAGCCGTCCACCGTCCGTATGTAGCATCATTCCATCCTTCCTGCCATTTCATGAAGATTTGTAGGCAATATTAAATGCCGACTACTGCTGCCATAATATCTCCCTCTTTTAGTGCACAAATATCCGTACGGAAGTATTGGGCTTAAGGTGGAAAGTAACCTTTTCTTTGTTTCCGTGGGACTGTCAGTATTCACCATAAGTTTACTAAACACAAATTGCTTTATTGGTGGCATTATCTTGAACTTCAATCTTGAGTCAAGCCCAGATAATTAACCGAATTTTGGAATTTTACAGTTTCACCGAATATCTTCATATAAACCTTGAGGGTATATTTTACTGTTAGTAGTCGGAGCTCCATCTTCTCCGTTGCTAGTTTGAGGCTGTGAGAGTCGAGCCCCGCTGTCGATCTGATCTGATTCTGATTTAGCATCCGCTCTGCTTCCTCTATTTTCCTCGCAGTTATTCCAACGATCTGTGTGTTTGGTCTCATAAGTAAGGTCGCACTCGTTGAGGTAGCTCCGTATAATCTTACTTAAGTAAGTCGGAATCATGTCTGCCCATCTGGCCTTCCTATTGAAGGACTTCCTCACGTTCAGCGTGACTAACTTCAAGCGATACGTCTTAGCTATAATAAGACCATCAACTTTCGTTACTAGAGAGCAGTTCATTTAACACAAACACCAATAACTACTTATTTTTTAACACCGGAATGAGGATAATCACAAAGTTTTCCATTATTTTTTTTTAGCGCAGTGAATGACGAAAGCTTTTTATCCATCTTCATTTCTTTTTTTTTTTTTTTAAACACCTATAATGCAGAAATGGCATGATTTATGAACTTTCGCATGTTGACAATCCTAATCACTGTTTGACAGTTCATTTATTTTTTTCTTACTCTCCATTGTGTAAGCAAGAGAAAAAAGTTGGTATTAAAAGCAAAAAAATGAGCAAGCGATCGGCACCCCAACTTCTGCTACTTCTGCTACTTTTATGTACTTACTTTCGCATTGAATCGAACCAATTAGCGAAGCATATTTGCACACAATAGAAAAGCCACACAGTGGCACAGTGGACAAAAACAAATAGCAACGCCAGCAGTGGCAGCGGCAGCTTGTAACCAACAACTAGCAACTTGCAACAATCACCGGAACGACCGCATTGTTGCAATCACGATGCTACGCTAATCTCTATGCGACCGAATGGTAACAACTTTCACATTCTGCCGCAACTTGTCGAGCCACCGCTGACTGCAAAATGCCACACAAATACGCATGGACACACACACTCACACATATATATATACATACATAGATACACAGCTGTGTGTTTAATTTGCATAAGTAAAGTTACATGAGTGGTGAGCGTGAGGGTAGTAGTTGGAGGACTGGATAGCTGCTGGCAGTTGTACGGGTGTGGCACGCGCACTTTAACCGCAATAAATGACTTTTATTTGAAGAAACGCAAGTAGTATTAGAGGCATAAAGAGAGAGAGATCGAGTGAGGGAGAGAGTGAGGGAGAGTCCTTGAAGAGCGCACATTTAATGCTGGTGGTGTAAGTAAGTTCCAGCCAAGTCTTTTATTGTTCACTCAACGCCTGCCTGGGACTGCAGCGACAACAGCTTACACTCGCCCATATATATCAATTATTGCCGGCAATACATATGTATGTATGGGGTGGAGGCGTTTTTGCTTGCTTGCTTGCTGGCATTGTTAAACCGAAACGATTACCATTTACAGTAATTAATTAATGACCTCTCTGTTTCACCAATTTGAATTTGAATTTGAATTGGAATTTCAGTTTGACACTTTTTTGTTGTGTGGTTTATGTTGCACAGCGTGCATTAGAGGGGTGTAAGTACTCGTATATATGTGTATATATACATGTGTGTGTGTGGGTACATTATATTACTTCAAGTGGCATATTGCACACTTTGCTTGCGGTTTTTATTGTGTTTTACTTCTTCTTCTGCTACGTATATTTCATGTTTTTTTTTTGCAATGTCATTTGCGGTTATGTCTTGTTGTTTTTGTTGCAACGCTATTGACTGCTTAATTGTCGCCGTTATAATAAGCCAATTTAAATTCCAATTTCTATTTGAGTTCATTAGGAATAACAAAAAAAAAAAAACAAAAAAAAAAAAAATGAAAATAAGAAAAGCAGAAATGAAGCAAAATGGAAAAAAACAACAAAAAAGTCGAAGAAGTGATTACCACCGCAGACAGCAAGCAAACGCTTAGACCTTGTAAGCTTTTGTGCTCAAATGCTTGTGTAAATGTACAATTACATATAAATGTTATACATATGTATGTATGATGCTGTGTGCGTAAATTGAAATGATTTGAATGGAGCAGTAGCAGCAGAAAATCTTCAATGTCACCAGTACATATACATACCATACATATTGCAAGACCAAATGGGGGTCAGCAGCTTCATTGACGGTTAAAAGTGATTTTCATCTGCTTTATTTGAATTGATGTACTCATAATAAGGAATAGCTAAATGCAAAATCACATATACAGTGGACTCTCGGTTAGCAAACTTAATACGTTACAGCACCTCGTTCCTTATGCAAAAAGTTCGTTAAGCAAAACGATTATTTCCATATAAATTCATGTCAAATAAATTAATCCGTTCCAGACTGATAAAACCACTCATGAATATGTTTCAATTTGAATTTATATTTAAAAGAAAGTTACAAAAAATACTTCAAAACCTTTAAAACGAAAAAAATAAACCAATGCATATATCTTAAAGATAAAGGAAAATAGAAAATAATTTTATTTTACAATTGATACATGCATACCTGATTTTCCTTTATAAAAAACTATCTAGTGTCGTTTGTTTCTGACGTCGCTTCAAAATTTGTTGAAAAAGAGGCACAGCATTATTGTGAAATAATTCTATTGCACGTATAGCCACTGTCTGATTGGGGTGATGCTTTTTAATTTATTATATCTCCCAGGAATTCAGCATTTCCCTGACTGCACTAGACGATTGCGGTTCTACTGTTATCTTCTCGTCCGATAAAGTTGACTGCTCAACTTCTTGTTCTGAAGCACATTGCAATTTTACAGGGTCTTCAGTTGTCAGATCTTCATTGTGCTCTGCCGCAAGCTCAGCAATGTCTTTGCTATCCACCTTTATCCCAATTTGTTCAGCTAAAGATATAATTTCGTTGGTTATTACATCATTGCATACTGCGCCGAGTTCTTCAACTGTGCTTTCGGCAAAGTGTTCGGGCCAAACCTTTTTGCAGGAAGATTCAAGTGCTCTCTTAGTAACGACATTCCATGCCGTTTCAATAATTTTGAGACAGCCAATGATTTTTCCAAAACTCCTTTAAAGTGATATTGGTTTTTTCAGTCACTTCAAAGCAATGCTGGAAAAGTACTTTAGTGTAGAGCTTCTTAAAGTTTGAAATAACTTGCTGATCCATGGGCTGAAGCAATGGTGTTGTATCAGGAGGAGGAGGGATTTTTATAAATTTCAACTTTTCAATAAGATCATCTTGCGAACTTGGTGGATGTGATGAAACGTTATCCATAATAAGCAAGGCACGGAGAGGCAAACCCTTCTCAATCAAATATTTTTACACGGAGGGACCAAACACGTTATTGGCCCAATCAATAAAAAGATCAAGTATCACCCAAGCTTTACTATTGGACTTCCACATAACATTTAGCATGCTCTTGTCGACATTATGCTTTTTGAAAGCCCAGAGATTCTCATTGGCTTGTGGGCGGACATTGCTTCCTCCTCCGCTGTTATGTATGTCCGTTTGGGCATCTTTTTCCAAAAATATGAATTCGAAGTCAAAACTTTCCGCTGCTTTAGCGTCAGAGTTTGATGCTTCACAATGACTCATAACATTATAAATACCAGTACGTTTTTCAAAATTCTCGAACCACCCCTTACTTGTTTTGAACTCTTTTTCATTGACTGTTGATATTCATGGTAAATCTTTTCAATAAGATTGGTGTAAATAGTTTAGCCTTCTCACAAATTATATTCTGCGAAACTGAGTCACCTTGCATTTGCTTTTCGTTAATCCATATCAGAAGCAATATTTCAACATCATCCATATTTTATGGTTGTTGCGAAGAAATTCTTGATACTCCTTTGCCAGCATTCACCATTCCAAGCTTGTCCTTATTTTTGAGGATAGTAGAAATCATCAATTTCGATAAGTTGTGCTTACGTCCTAAACCAGACACACCCAAATCTTCTTTATATATTTCAATGATCTTGAATTTCATCTCAATAGTTATTTTAACTCTTTTATTTTTCTCTTTCTCCAAATCTTTTGTAGAAGGCATTTGCTAGTATGTTATTTAGTAATTTTTGTAAAAGCAAAATTAAAAATAGAATACTTATATAAATGTTTTAACATACCTTGTAAATTATACGAACACAACTTTAGCAATTATGCACTTGAAACAAAAGATGAACACAGACAACACAATAATGCAATATTCGGGACTTCCCCTATTTCGTTGCTATAAACTGAAAGAAATTTTACACGCAATTAAGGTTTTCTCGTTAAGCGAAACTTCGTTCGTTAAGGGGGGAGACTCATGTAAAATTTTCAAAAAATCGATTTTTTTTTTCGATATTCTGAAAGTATACTACTGACGAGCCGGAAAAAAAAATCTCGAATATTTACAAAGTTATAGCTAATACAGTGGAGCGGGCCGTACTGGACTGTACTGTGTACTGAAACTTTAAACGCGATTATCTCGAAACTACTTTTTGAAAAACTGCTCGTGTTGTAGCTCAAAAAATTATTGACCGATTTGTTTGAAATTTGATGAGGCTTTTCTCTACATTACTACCGGAAGGATAAACCTAAAACTTCAGGTATTTTTGATTGATTATTTATTTTTTTGGGGTCAAAAGGGTAAAAAAATAGCTCAAAATCGTAACTTTTTTTAAGGCTGATTTTATATTGGATTTTATCCTTTTCTTTTTAATTTTATAGGTTTATCCTTTCCGTTTATATGTCCTGAAAAAAAAATTTTTTTTTTGGTGTTTCAGATCAACGGTTGATGAGTGACAAATGGAGCAGTTTCGGACCTCGCGTTTGAGGCAGCCTACAAGACATCATGCTGAGCCGCCATTTTGAATTAAAAAAAAAAAAAATTTTTTTTGTAATCTTAAAATGTTAAATAAAGTTGTGTTAAAAGTTCTAAGCAATTAAATTATTTTATCACTGTAAAAAAAAATATTAAAAAATGACCGATTTCGAGGCATTTACATGAGTCTCCCCCCTTAAGCGAAACTTTTTTTTCATAAAAAAAATGTTCGTTATACGAAATGTTCGTTATATGAAATGTTCGTTATACGAGGGTCCACTGTATACGTATCATATTTACATACTTATATATATTTTCTTGCATACTAAACTATTATAAGCATTTTTCCTGTTCAATGCCACTTGTTTGCAAACAAAAAAATTCATCTATCTACATACATACTTATTTGCTTGTATGGATCACTTCTTCACTGCTCAATGTCTTCTAAAAATATCAGTATGAGTGCCTCGAAGTAAGTCAAACGCACCATGCGGAGTGCTTATTCACACTCAAGTTGAACGTTTAAGCCCGAAATCGCATACTTATAATAAAACAAAACATATCCACTGAATGGAAAAAGGAATTTCAAACAAAAATAGCTAATAGTTAATACCATTTTTTATAAAAAGCCGACTATATACTAGAATTTTAACTAAATCGTATAACAGATAAAATTATTTTCGAATAGGTCAATCCCGTTTCCACTTGCCGAGACCATTGACTAACCAGAACAAATTTCTAGCCAATCGGTAGGTAACTTTTGGAGAACACCAGATTACAAAAGGACATTAGATTTGTATATGTTTGAATACAGGGGTGCCCTGCGTGTAATTATGTTTTTTGAAAAGAAAAAAAAGTTGAATTTATATTGTGTTGAAAATCATTTAATTTTGGCATCTAAAATTGCGTGCACCCTCAACCAATCGTAGTTACGGTAATTGAAAATCACGCCGCCAAGACGTGTTTCTAGAGACTGTTTTTGAGATATTGTGCACTTATTCCGTAAAATACTGTAAATAACGAACTAATTCGATTATTCAAAACATCCCTTAGAAGTAGCATTTTCCTCTTCTGTACGACGTGGTTTATAATTACGTTGGTCCGTTGAACGGCGGGAACGCCGACAATTATATAATGTAAGCGTGACCTCTTCGTGGCATCGTAACAAATTTCAATTTGTAATTGATCACTTTGCATGAAAGACGCATAAAGTTTTCATTGATTAATTTTCTATAAATGATTAGCCGATATAAAGAAATCAAACGACCGAAATTGAATGATTGTATCATAATTTACAAATTAGTTTAAGAAGTAACACAAATAAACGAAAACTGTTCGAGAAAGAAAAAACAAATTTAAAAAAATAGATTTGAAAAAGCAGATTAAAAACAAAAAGAAATAAAAAAAAAATTAAAAAAAAAATAGTTTTGTGGAAATTTCCAATTTTCCAACCTTTTCTCAGGAAAAGTATAAGGATTTTTTATTTCTAAGCCTCTCCAGATCTACAACGAACAATCTCTTAAAATGTCACTAACAACCAAACATTAATGTTTATATTATATATTAAGATATATGTATATAAATACGATTACACAGACTAGAGTTCGTCATGGCGTATGAGCAATATTTAGGGGGGAAAAATTAAAAAAGTTGAATTTTAATCTATGAACGAACGACTTATCTCTAACACAATACACGAGTTAAACACTATAAATAAGAACCAACATAATCCTAACACATTGAATTTTACACAATTATAAATTTCGATAAACTGAGGCATCAATAGAATAAAGCGTAGAAGGAGGAGCAGGAGCTCGGTCGAAAATTATATTAAATTATATAGGCTGACCAACAAATTTTTTCTCGAAACTAGACTTTACAGACGAAGGCTTTATTGTTCTAAGAAAATTCAAATTCATTTAATGTTTTTTAGAAGTATTTTTAAAACTATCGATCAATATTATTTCATATACATACTATATATGTGGCTATGATTTCTTGAACAAAAACTCCAGTTTGGTAAAGTGATGATGAAACACAAAAAGGATAAAAGTACGTATATATTGGAATTTTTCATCGGTTAAGACGAAAACGTAATTCAGGAAGCTAAAAATGCAATTAGTATTTATGGTTCTGATACTGTAATAGTCAATCATGCATTTCGTTTCGGTAATTTAAAGTAAAAGATTATCTCTGAGGAAGACCAATTATCGAAAATATCAACAAAATAATGGAGACTGACCGTCATGCAAGTGCTGTTTCGATTGCTCGGAAACTAAGCAATATACAAAAAATAGCATGGAACCACTCGAAAAAGGCGAGAAAAGTTTCATGAACAGAATTCTCATCTGCGAAACGCTGCTGAATTGTAATGGAATAGACTCATTTCAAAGTGCATTTTGACTGGTATGAATAGTAAATCAAATATAGAAACGTCAGATGAAAACGGTTATGGGCGGTGGATTTTTTGCGTGCCTGACGTGATTGGCAAAGAATCATCCACAAGGAACTGCTGCACTACGATCAGCCTCTTAATTCACACCTGTACTGTCAGCAATTGGACCGTCTAGAGGAAGCAATCACCCAGAAACGGCTAGCTTTAGCCAACAGGAGGGAAAATGTTTCATTAGGACCACACCAGACCACACACATAGATAGTGACTCGCGAGAAGCTGCTTGAGCTTCTTATGGAGCCACCATATAGCCTAGACCTTGCGCTCGGATAGTTCTAACCATGGTAAATAAAGCTTGAAATTCAAGGCAAAAATGGATGGATAAATATAATAAACAAGGTAAATTATGTAGTTTTTGACTAACTTCTTTTTCATCCCCTTATTTTTTTCTAATAACAGTATTTTTATGATACTTACAGGTAATGATGATGGATTAGCGAAATTGCTAAAATTTTGAGAATGAAATATGTATTAAAAAAAAATAACCTTCCACAACCGAAGTTCTGCCCCGTGAGTACTTCAATAATAGTTTGTGGACTTTGGTTTCAGAAAAATACCTTATGTAAGCACATTAAAACAACCACAGTTTGAAGTCAATTCATTTTGAGGCAATCTTCCATAAATAGTTTTGAGTTCATGTTGAAAAAATAGTATTTGGGATTTTGGGGATACTTGGATCTAACTTACAAAAAAAAAAGATTATACTAATTAAAAAAAAATAATTTGTTAGAAATTTTATTGTTTTTTCATGAACATTTAACCAATTGTCGAAGCACCTTCGCCACTCTATTTGAGGTAACTCCAAAATATACGTTCAGTACGTATTAACCGGGGGGCAAAAAACCTTGACTTTTCAGTTTATTTTTTGCTTACAGGAATAAAAAGATGTCATTCGTAGCCAAGCCCGTCAGGACTATATAGTGGATGACTCATAATATCGACGTTTTGTGCGCCAAAAAATGCAGTTGTTTAAGTCGATGTGTGATGGTTTGCATTGTCGCTGTGAAAAATTATCCATCTTAGACGGCTGTACCCCACAAAATTTGCTGTTTTGCATTGTTCTAGTGGTATATTAGTGACATATCAAGTTTTTTCCAAAAAAAGTTAACCATTTGCTTGGAAGTGCTTCCTGTGCGATCAACTTTTGTTGGATTCGGCTCATCTATAAACCCTCATACAGTCGACTGCTGTTTACTTTCGTGCTCACATGCGTAAATCCGTGATTCATTACCTGTCACGAGGTCATAGAATCACTGCACTGTGGGAGGAATTGTAAATTTAGCTCCGATTAATTAAATTTTCAAAATAAATATTGGCGATTATATCCGATAAGTCAAAAATATTTTTGTTCTTGCTTTGCGCTCAATAAGTGTACAAGTATTCGCTCAGACACCCGTTAGGTCAAACTAACCTAAGTTTGCATCACTACAGACAAAAACTTTCCCGCCTTTTTCGAGTGTCTGCTGTGAATTTGTGTGAAATTTTGAAAATTAATAGAAAATTCAGCCTTAGTGTTTTTGATTCACATCAAAGGTATGTATTGAATAAAAAAATATACATATATTTGTGACCTATTATGGTGTTACGTCCCGATGTTATTAGGAAGTTTATAGTTTAGTAAAAGATTAACCTTTGATAGAGCGGAATTTTCCAGATTCGACAGGATTCGCATTGTTTTTTCTACAAATTGTAGAATGTCTTGTTAAGTGAAATGTACAAAATGAGGAACCTCCTTCGTTCACTTACAGAAGAAAATTATTTTTTTTTCAGTCAAAAAGTCTGTGGCCAAGCGAAAGATATTTTTTTGTATTTAATGTATTTTTATCTGTAAATGAAAATTAACCCGACTTTTCGTCGACTGTGCACTGTTATTGTATTTTTTAACATTTCTCTCTACAAACCAACAGAAGCCTTTTTTGAAGCCACAAGTTCTGTGGGATTCAATGTGAACAAATTTTTTTATTGTCAAATGCTCATGCCACATTGAAGCTATGTTGGTCTTACCAATGCCCATTATAGTATAATCTTGTTGAATGCGGTTGAAAATTTTTCTGAAGGATTCGCAGTACTTCAGTTATCTCATGTTTAGCTAATTTTCCGAAGGAAAATGTTATTATTATTTAGCCTTAGTCTTTTGATATTTACAATAAGATTATCTCTTATAAATCTATTTTCGTTCATTGTCCAAATATGTAAATGTAAATATGGTTGATACCATCATTTGATATGACCTTCCAAAAACTAGGTGTTGTGAAATAAAAAATATTATCACCGTTTTTTAGTCGCAACTAATAAAAATCAAAAAGCATTAAAAATCTCACATACTCGTACAAACATATCTGCACATATACATATATTTTTGTACCATTAAAATGTTTGTGCTACTTTTATTTGCTTATCTTAAATGGTTTCTAGCAAATTCTCGCACAACCGTTACAAGCAAAGATTTGCACGACACAAACACACACTTAAACAAGCATTTAAACTTACTTACACACTTGAGCATACACTAAATTCACTAAATTGCATGCAGACAGAAGCACTTACATAGAGACATACATGCATACTTGTATATACACTTTTTTACATACACATATACACTTTGTTGGGTCTGCAACAAAAACTGGCAATAAAATTTATTTAACTACTAAGTTGCGCCACCACTTTGGGGCCATCAAATTTGCATACCGAAAGCGGCCACCGTCAAACAAACAGACAGACAGACAGTTCAACGGACAAGGCGACATTGACTAAAACTACGCAATCATTAGACAAGGCATACACACAAACACTCTTATACTTGTATGCATACATATCTCTTACTCAACACAGAAATCGGCAAACCAAAGTTTTGCTGGTTGAGAGGCAGGAATGCGTGTCGGTGATCTCTAGGGTAGGATTTTCGATTTAAATATAATATATACATATATATGTATGCACATATACGAGTATACAAGTACACAAGTTTGTGTGCGTATAAGTTTGTGTGTATTGTCGCATTCATTAACTACCATTCATACATATTTAAATGAGTGTATTTGTGTAAATCGTTAGTTTTCACTTTCGTACAACTCGTCATGAGTCTCTCTCTCTCTCCCTCACTTTGTTGAATGGGAGGTCATTAAAATTTTCGGTTATTTCAAGTCTATTAATTCGAATGGTTACATGCCAATTTCAAACTTAATTGCACATATTAATTTAGTTATAACACATGGACAATTTTATATTGTCTGAGGTCTACAAGTGACTTTTGAAATCACACTGAAAGTCGCAGGGAAGGGAAGGGAAGGTGTAGTGGTTGGGTATAAACTGATTTAAATTAGCTTTTGCTATGCAGCAAGAAAATAATGACTATACTTTAAATATTAGTGTATGCAATTAGACTTTAGCCAGAATGGATTGTGTTTAAAATCGTTGGGAAAGAAGTATTAAGGTGATATGGCCTTCCAAGTAATAAAGCAAAGAAACATATGGTCTCACAGTAGATTTACTAAGCCACTAGAAAACACAGGTTTAAGACTTTACATCAATAAATCTTTCGACGAAGTTCGCAGCTTAGCAATTTTCTCTCCGAGTACTTATTAACAATTCTAACTAACTGTCTACCTCCAAAGTTGCAATCAACTACAATGAGTGCCATGGAGCACAGGTACTGAAAGTTGAAAGGGGAAAGCATGAAACATTTTCAGAACAAGAAAGAAGAGATGTTCTGCCGAAGTCTTCATACTCTTCATAACCATCAAATTTGTGGTACTTCATTTTCACATTAAATATTAATTCTCATATCTTAAAAAATCGGTAGCCAAACTAAGGAACGAGTTTTCATATAAACAGACTGATCCATCAACAGACGGACATAGCTAAATCAACTCATCTCATCATTCCGATTTTATCGGCATTCATTTTATAGGTCTTCTAACCAAAATTCATATACCATTTAATGTTGACCTTATTATAAATTACTTTCGCTATTCAAAGAGATTACAGAGATGGCTAATAAAAGAAATGCTTGAATATTATACTAACAATTATAGCGACTAACGAGGACTAGATTTGTGAAATATTGTATAGTGAAATAAACATGAGATAACTCTTACCAGTATCAGAGTAAGCCGAACCTTAACAATGTTGTTTCCGGCCTCGGATATATGTACATCATTCATCAAATATTCACCACGCGCCAAATCCTGGTAATTCGTAAGAAAAATATCGCCGTACACCTTTTCGTCCATTTTAGAGCAACTTTCTAAAGCTTGAAAGAGCAGCTTCTACGCCGCTATGTCTAAAATTGGTATTCCCGCGAACTTTTAATGGCAGTGTAAATTGACGATGAAAATTTAGTCAGAATTGGGAGGTATATCTCAGAGCTGTTCGGTACTGAACGAGGTTTCTGACAAGTTAACTCTTTTATCGTGAGATTTCTTTACATTTAGGCTGAAGAAATTAATATAAGCTGCTGAGCTAAATTGATAAGATGCAATGTTTCAAAAATCCCTGTCGGTAGTCTACCCAAGCTTTTCATACTTACACATTTCCTCTATTTTTCTGTCTGCAAATGTATGTCTTTTCAGTCTTCTGCTCTCAGTTTCTTTCCCACACGTTCCATCCATGCATTGCCTTTGCTCGCAACATTTAATACAAGTAATCGTTTACCTCTCAGCTGCAGGTCGACCGACATTCCTCATTATTTCAAATTTTTTCCGGCATTGTTAAAAAACGAGATTGCAGCTTATTGAAGTCCGACCTTCCATTTTTTTGTTGACGGACGTCTCTTACTGAACAGAGGCTGGTTCGTATCATAGCGTCGATGTAAAGTCCTTGGAATGTACACACGCCGAGAACGCTGGTAGCGATTTGTCTGATTCGGGATCACCGAAGTAGCTTGATGATTTCTATTTTGCTGGAATCTGGTGCTAAAGGATGGTGCTTTCTGTTGCCAAGCACAATTTTCGCATCGTGGCGTGAGCAGTGCTTATAAATAAGCTCCAGGCATTCATAACGTTTTCAAAAGACATTCTTGGTCACATCGTTCTTCACTTCCGTCGGGGCGCAGGTACAAATCAGCGATATGTTGAAGACTTCGCCTTGATGTGGATTGATATGAGAAGCTCATCGAGAGGTATGGATGCAAGGGCTCGTCGATTGAATTTCTCCCCACAATAACATCTTTGCGTTCCTTCATATGAGCGCTCTCTCATAAAGACCTTCTGCTCTTGTCTCGTCTAACTCAATATTTGAACGGTGGTGGTGTATGCCTTTAGGCTTACGAGGACATCAGCTGGGTAGCGGCGGCACCTTGCCTATTAAGGATGAGACATTGCAAGCACATAACTTTAAATAGTGATTTTTAAACATTTGCAGTGGTCGTCATCAAAAGTGGGATCTCTCATCCGAAGTGTTGCTCTACTCTACATTGGAGCTTCTTTTCAAGTGGCGGGTCCAAAACCCATAACAAACTCGCTAAGTGGGTAGGTTAAAAGTTGCTCTCATATACATAAACCTGCTCGCGGTACTGTGCTATTAAAAATTGATGCTAAATACAAAAAGATTTAGTGAAGCCTTAAACTAGATATGTCGGAGTAACGGGTTGGTTACCGTATCTGTTGTATGCGTTGCTCACTAATCCAGGGTGCGCAAGGAAGACTGGTTTTTATTATTCCTGCTCACTTGAACTACTTTTTGACTTGTTTCCTATGATATTTCCCCTTAAGGTTCATATTGACTTATATATCCCCATATATCCTTAAGGTCGTTTTAAAGTTGTGTTTACAAGATTGATATATTTTTGATTTGCTTCAAGAGTGAGAGTCTTTCTATGTTGAACAAACCACTTGTCTTGTCTGTATCCAAAAGTAGTGGATATATGTATAGCGAAGAGCTTTTATTTTTTGTCAGAAATACATCAAAATTATTGAGGTTCTCAGTCTAGAGGTAACCCCATTTAGAAAAGCATTTTTAGTTGTTGATAAAAAATATGGTTCGAATCCAGGATGCTCGGTTGCTAATATAAGTAGTATTATGCTAAGAGACTTCTATCTGATCCACATACATACATAGTATGTAAATACCTATATAAGGAAATTCGAGACACCTATTTTGAAAATCTGTGGACTATTTCTGTGAAAACTGAATACAATTTATCATAAAATACAATACACTGTGGAGCATAAGAAAATTTCGATTTAATAACATCAATTTTTTTTGTAGTAGATTAAAAGAATCGTGTTATAAAGCTATACTCTTTTGCTATTACATGAGATTCACTGCAAAATCTGTGAACAAAAATCGCATAAAAAAAAATGCGAGAAAATAAGTGTGAAGCAGCAGATGAGAAAGAAAGGTGTGCTTGAAACATAAAATACAATGCTGAAGGCGCAAAAGCAGAAACAAAACAAAAATGATGAGAATTTACAAAAGTTGCTGAGCTGGACAAAAGTGCGTGACTGAATGGCAAGAGAACGACGGAGGCAATTAGAGAGAACGAAAAGCGTACACACGGAGTGCAACACATAGTAAAAGCAGCAAACAACAACAACAACAGCATGAACGACAGCATGTAAACACGTAGGCAACCAGCCGAAGGATAATGGCGTACAACGCAGTTGGCTTGTGATTAAACTTCAACTTCAATTATTCCGCTAAAGCACCTACAAACTGATAAAAAGTGTTGTAAATACAATGCAGCAACATAATAATTATTTTACTTCTGCTTCATTGCCGCACAACGCAAGCCAACGAGCGACGAACTGTCCAACCTACACGATTGTGTCAAATGGACGACGACGACGACGACGACGACGGTGAAGCGGAGCTACGCAGCGAAGGACAATCAGCCGGCAGGGGGTTAACTGAGAGGCGGTGACGCTAGGGCGGACAAGCGGACATGCACACGCACACACACACGCACGTATGTATGTACATACATTATTGTGGCAATATTATTGAACTCATACTCATTCATATTGAGGCATCAGCACGAATATTTTAATTTGTATGCGCAATTTTTTCGCCAATTTTACTGATGTCGACGATGACGATGACGATGATGATAGTGAGCGCGCGGCTGGTGCTTGCTTTTTATCGTGTCATTCGACATACTACAACAATTTGTTGGCGTCATTATTTTTTGTGACACTTTTTTTTTGTGTTTTTGTGCCATTTATTGGTAAATTCATTTGCTTTTGAGTTGTTGGTATGCCGCTGTCAACGTAGCGGCAAGCAGGTCGCGCGTTCCGAGCGCGTGTTGCCGATGTCATGCAGCTTTTCCACATTGCTCTTCTGCCCAAAAATGGTAAATTACTGTTGGTTGGCTGCCTTCGATGTCTCTTTAAATGTAAATGTACCTACAAACATATGTACTCGTCTGTATGTGTGTACGTGTGTGTGTATGTGCAAAGCTTTGTTGTTGTCATTGGCAGTTCGGCATAAAATATTGTAATTAACAGACATAAGTGACGTTCGAAGTTAATTGATGGAATGTTGCTGTGTATTTACATATATGGTATATACACACACACAAGCATATGCATATACATGCAAATATACATCATTTAATAACCTTGTATTGGCAAATTTTTCGTTGTAAAAATATTTTCTTTTTTTGTTCATCTCTGCTCTTCTGTTGCTGACTTATTTAACCCTCGCATATGGTTTGTGCATTCAATGTTCGTACAATAAAATAAATTACAAATACATACATACAAAGGCATTGCAAGGACAACCAATACGTAAATGCGTCAGTTGAATGCTACAAATATTAATTCACAAAACATACAGGCACACTTATCTGTGTATATGTGTCAGTATGTATGTGCGCTACATGCCACACGTTGTCCATAATTAATTGACAATTAAAATGGAAAATTTTTATTCATTTCATATTACGCCTTTAATGACATTTAACAAAATTCGATTGCCAGTTTAATGCGCTTCACCATGTTTGGATGCATGTATGTACATACATGTGTATGTATGTATGTAGGTATGTATGCACTGTGCATAAATATACATTCGGGTTAATGAAAATCAGCATGAATGCCACACAAATTATTGAATTTTACCTTTATACACACATACATAATCATACTCACACTCACACATATGTACATACTCGTACATACATCGAGACGCATGCAGTGCCATTCTCTTTTACATTGAATTGTATAAATTAAATATTTTGCCACAAAAAGGACCAAATATGCTCGTATTTAAATATTTATTGAGGCAAATGTGATTTGAAATCAAATTAAGTACTTCAGTTTGTAAAAGAAGTCAAAGTGCTGAAAAGCGTGTCAGTGAAAAAAATGACTTTTGAATTAATAAAATATAAAATAAAAAAAAAAATGTTGTGAGGTAGTTGGAAAAAGCAAATATTTATTTGTGGTAAGTCGTTGTGGTTACTCTGTTATTAATTTGCTCCACCTATTTGTTAACAGAAAAAAAATTAAAAAATATTATATATGCATAAGAGTTATGATACTATTGCGTGAGTAATATTAAAAATTGATTGGGGCAACAATAGCGCATCAGTCCTCTCTTTTCTGCGCTCTTTGGCGCTGTATTTTTCTTTTTACGACGTACGCTGGGTACGTTAACCACCTCTCGTTCAACCGATCAAATGGCGCGCCTGAAGGACCGGTGACCGAAAACCAGTGACTGTCCTTGAACCCGAGACCGAGCGCTGAAAGTCGCGGTTACACTTAACTCTTACACTAAACAGCTACAGATTCAGAGGAATCAATGGTGGTATAATGAGCATTAAAATGTCTAAAAGGGTCTTACATTTCAAAGTATGTTCTGCATGAACAGAACAGAAGTGCTACGGTTATTAGGGCCCACGGTGAGGGACTTTGTGCTACCGGAGGTTGCTTTTAAATCACCAAAGAGTCTTCCAGGTTTGGCGAATGGTGGATATTTTGTGAATTGGGGATTATCCAGGTCTGAAGTCTCACTGATAATATCCAATCAATTCGTTGACAGTGGGCTTCAATCTTTTTCACCCTGTAAAGTCTATAAAACACAATGTGTGATATTCAGGAGGCTTATTAAATGATAATTTGTACAGAATCCGTGGTCTACCTGTATGTTTAATGGAATAAACGCACTTAGGTACCAATAATAGCGCATTCTTTCGTCTGATAATATTTTGCAAAGCAGCTGATGTAGGCACCTTGTCACAATTGGTTTACTTCAATTTGTTGTTTTTCCTACGGGCGATTGCTGCTCCAACTTCTTTGTTGTTCCGAAATGGAACATCTGCTTCACGTTAAACGATTGGAGAATCAAGTACCCCATCTGGTAGTGTTGCATTTTCTATTAGGCAAGCTATATAAGTATTTCTTCCATAAATTCTATAAACTCTGATCATCATCCACTGAATCACCTCTATGGGTTCTAAAAGAATATGATCCATTCTTGACACCCTCTGTAAGTCCTCACATATTTTCGTAGAATTTTAGAGCATTACCTTTTACGGCCTGCTTTTCAAGCTCTTCGTACTCACGTATATCGACAGCTTTCTTTTTTACGTATGCGCCTTTGTCCTTCTTAATTTCCGGACGACAGTATCTATCCCATCTTGGCAGGTCATCTATTCTCTCTCCACTGTGACACGGCATTTCTCATCGTATAAGCTATATTTTTAAACATTCCAAAAACTAATAGTTTCGTTTTCAATATCGTTTAAGCAGACTACTCAAATTGGACTCAACGGACTTTCAAACGTTAGCTCTTTTTTATGGTCACCTAAATTGATATGCAATCTACAGGCATCTGTGAAAGTTTGTCACAGTTGCTGTCTACATCCCATTCGCCGACGCCCGAAATACTATCTGCTCAGCTACGTTGTCCACTTCAACATAAATGCTGTAACATTGATTATAGGTCAGGGCTCGTACTGTTTGGCGCCAATTAGAGATACCCAGTAGAGCCAGATCCTTCTCTTCCTGGTCTTATCAATGGAGTGGAAGTCTTCCTCTTCCTCTGCTTCCACCGGCGGGTACTGTATCGAAAACTTCTAAACATGGCCTAGCCAGCGCAGCCGCTGTTTCTTGATTCGCTGAACTATGTCAATGTCCCGTATTCGCCGTTACCAACTCGTAGAGGACCGTAAATCTTACGCAAAATCTTTTTCTCGAAAACTTCGAACGCTTATCCCACCGTAGATGACGCGCAGACTGTGGGTTTGTACACTTAAATTCAAATCGTCGGGCATATTTTCGTCGGACCATATTTTGCAAAGAAGCTGGTGCTGATCAGTTCTTCACCGCCGTATTTGTATAGCTCGGCCGGTAATCCATTAGCCCCCGCCTTTTTGTTGCTTTTTAGGCGGGCGATTGTTATTCGGACTTCTTTATGGTCAGGTGATGCAACGTCTTTTCCATAGTCATCGATTGGGGTTTGGGGTTCACCATCTCCGAGTGTTCCATTTTCACTGCCATACACCAGGCTGGAGAAGTGTTACTTCCATAAATTTAATATACTCTGGGCACCGGTTGCTAAATCACCTCTTTGTGTCCTACTAGGGTGTTCTCTGGTCTTGAAATCTGCTGCAAGTCGTCGTATCTTCTCATAGAATTTTAGAGCATTACCCATGTCGGCCAGCTCCTCAAGCGTCTTGCTTCTCTCTTAAATTCTCTATCCCATTCGGCACGTGTTGTGGTCGATCGCAACGTTACGAGGTATGTAGGTAGTCTATTTTCTCTTCACTGCGATACGGCAGTCCTCATCTTACCAGCTGTTTTTGCGACCTTTCCGAAATCCAATAGTTTAGTTTGCAGCTTTACGTAGGGAGCTTGAAATGCCGTTCCACGGTTCCCTTATACCAAAATGCTGAAGAGTCCCTCAGAGAACAAACCGTTCGGCTGTTTCTTATGATTGCAGCTTTTCGACGTCGAACCTTCTGTGTGTTTGTTAACGGACGTTCTTTGATACACAGAGGTGCGTGCCTATCGCTGCGAGAAGATAGTGGTCCGAATCGAGGTTAGGACCTCGGAAAATACGCACATCTAGAACACTGAAGGCACATGCCTTCCATCTATCACAATATGATCGATCTGGTTTTGTGTTTTTCGATCAGAAGATAGCCAAGTAGCTTGATGTATTTTTTTTGTGCTGTAATCTGGTACTACAGGCAACCATATTTCGGGCCACGGCAAAGTCGATCAGCCTCAAACCATTAGGGGATGTTCCGTTGTGGAAGCTGCATTTTCCGACAGTTTTTCCTAAGATACCTGCTTTTGGTCACCCCGGCATTGAAATAGCCAAACACGATTTTCACATCGTAGCGAGGGCAGCGCTCATAAAAGATAACTTTGTTGAAACCTCTCGCTTTGATGCAGATTGTGGCGAGACGTTCATCTACTGGGGTGAATGCCAGTACTCGACGACGGAGTCCACCACAAATCCCAAACATAATTTGCGTTCCTCCATATGGCTTCAGTAGTAAATTTCACATGGACCCATCTACTTCCGTCCTTACCCCGTCCAACGCACTTATTGTATGGCGGTGATGTCAGCCTTTGTTCTTACGAGGACATCAACCAGCTGGCCAGTGGCACCTTCCCAGTGCAAGTTTTTTAACTTTTTTCACATAAAATCTAATGTGGTTGCCTTAAGACATAGTCGCAACCATCACTCTGTCGTCTCCAATACACCAACTTTTGTAGCTTCTTTGCGTTTTGAAACATGCCTTAGATTGGTTCTATTTTCCCCAAAAATATGACATTCACCAATTTTTTATATTATATTATATATCTGTATTCCAGTAATAACTACGCGTAAATTTGTTGCAAATATTCCTACATTGTCATGTGTTGCGTTTAATATGCGCATACATACACATGCATACATATGTAGCATGTGTTTGTTTTTCGAATTGTACGTGTTTTGAAAACCAAAACAGTCCCAATACAGAAGAATCGCCAAGTGCCAACGCAACAAAGCAGGCAAGCCATTTACACAGACATACATACATACATACATACATACATACAAGCAATAACATTTGTTTGAAACAATAGAAAACTGTTGCTAACTCAATCAAAAGCGTTATTGCTGAGTAGCAAATAAAATTTTTAGATTTGTGTTGATTTGTTGAGCAAGCACAACTCACCTGTGGGTAAACAAAAAGTTTTACAATGTTTGTACTTTGTTTATAAATTATATCAGCACCAAACTGTCAATCGTACTCTAAAATGAGCGAAAATGTTTCGATTTAACAGTTTAAGTGAAAGAACACGTGTGTGGTATTAAGAAAGTATATGTAAGTTGTTGCTAGGGATTTGATGGCTATATTAGACGAATTTAAATTTTCACATTTGCGGGCACACATGTATAAATATATGAAATCCTGTACACTAATCGAATGAAAAAATTGGCTACCTAAGAAGTGAGAATGAGACTAATCTGTCAGCGAAGATGGTGCCCTACGGAGTAAACCTGCACGAGATTTAAAAAAAAAAACTACGCGACTCCGAGCACAAACTTAGTCCAGACATTGTGGAAGCCCGACCGATTGGAAAGCCAAATTCATACCGTCTTTGTATGTTGGATACGCAAGATATTGGGGCGTCTGACTTAGGTACCGATATACCACCATCTAGAACAAAATTTCCGAAAATTCACCGATAACCCATATCCATTTCGTACATGTCAGCCTAGTTAGGAACTAGCTGGATATATAACATAGAAAATACTTTGGTAACATTCGAATTAAAAATTATTTTAATTCTACTTCTTGGCCACATATAATAAGCACCTTCTTACACAAGACAAGGGATTTGTCTCTAAATGACTGTTAAATATACTGTTCCTGTGTTACACCGAAGAAGAATCTAAACAGTACGCGATGCCGTATCACAAGACTCCGTGCTAGTCCTACTGCTGCAACTACAGAAGGAAAGATTCTCCATCAAATAGAAAGCCTCGCAAAAACATTATTGGCCTACGGCGACAATGTTTCAACAAACAGGATGAAAACAGTGATGATAACAAACAAAATAAAGATGGAGAATACTACACTTAATATCAATGGCTGCCTCTGAAGTGAAGGCCTAACATCAAAGCATTGAAAAACCTCTCGAAATAGCGGCGCAAGTAACAGCGGTCCTATCAAGAGTTATAGTCAATATTGCCGAACCAAGCCGAAAGCAAGGTTTGTGATTCGGCTAAGTGCAATACGGGTAGCCGTACGAGGTATCTGGTATCTCAGCGACATCTTGCCAAAAGATATAATAGCAATGAAACTCAATAGTATTTAAAACGTAACTACAGGTTTTGTATAAATGGATTTACAAATGACGAAAATGAAGACAAGATGCAATGTAAGCAGGTGGTCTGACGGTGCAAGATCAGGGCTATATGGTGAATGCATCAACAGTTCCAAGCTAAGCTCTCTCAGTTTTTTGCGAGTGACCAAAGATGTGTGCGGTCTAGCATTGTCATGGTGTGGTCTCCAGTTATGATTTGCTTTAAAAGCGGATCATATTCATTGCGTTTAAGTTGCAGATCACAAGCGTTGAAGCGGCTTTTTAAATGAATTTCTTTTAACTCAGTCCAGGACGTCGTATATGCTAAAGCACGGTTGATTTTAGTATAATTAACTTCTCTTCCATCTCACGCTCAGTTACATGAGGATTCGATTAGATTAAAGCTTTGATATCGTCATCATCAACTGCACTTGGGCGACCTGAACGTGGCTTATCTTTGAGCGAAAAATCTCCCGAAAGGAATTTGACAAACCAAATTCGACACTGTGTTTTTTTTAAGGCCTTATCACCATACAAATTTTGCAACTTTTTAGCAAACTGCGCTGCATTTTTTCTTTAAGGAAATAATAAAGTAAAATATGTCGAAAGAAATGTAAACACACTGACGCAAACTTTTTTCCAAAGCAAGCTAAAGGTGATAGCTTATAGTTGTCAAAAGAAAAAATGCATTTAAATAGTAACAAGCTCTTCAAAAAAAAAAAAAAAAAAATGCCAACGCCGTCTGTATGAAAAATCGCCGGTTTCTTTTGAGGCAACCCAATAAATGAAATTATAATTTTAGAGTTAGGCGTACGAGTTCAAGCTAAACTTCTAACTAGCAACCAGATTTTTATGTCAAGTATGCATTTTAAGCAAATTAAGTTCTAGAATTTTTAGTTATTTTGGTATACAAAATATTTTTCTATTAAGTTCAAAATTATTATTTCTTAATCTTTTCAACTAAAATTTGTAGAGTGTATATTATTAGTCCCTCTTGGCTACTACACAAATCTTCAATTCTGTTAAAAATATTCTTGTGACTACATATCAGTTGCAATAATTTAGTTGTAACGTAATGAGCACAATTTTCACATTTTTCTGGAGAGAAGGTTTAAATTATATTTGCTATAGAACACGAGAAATCTCTTTGCTGAGGGCTTCATACCATTCATGAACAACAAAAATGTTCAGTTTAAGTGTTCACTCCAGAATGATAAAGGCTGGTTAAAATTTCAAGGGCCGATGTTGATTTTGAATAAAACACAAATTATTTAGGAAATTATTGAAATTTTATTTTATTATGATATATTGGTATTACTCAATTATGTATGTAACAAAATATCGGCCAAATGAGCGCCGCGACCTCGGCGGCACACCTCCATACGATGGTCCAAATTTTCGATGACGCTGAGGCATAATGGAGTTTCTATGCCGTTAATGTGCCGAATTATCTCATCCTTTAGCTCTTGAATAGTTGCTGGCTTATCGACGTACACCTTTTCTTTCAAATAACCCCAGAGAAAAAAGTCCAACGGTGTCAAATCACATGATCTTGGGGGCCAATTGACATCGCCATTACGTGAGATAACACGGCCATTGAATTTGTTGCGCAAAAGAGCCATTGTTTCGTTAGCTGTGTGGCAAGTGGCACCGTCCTGCTGAAACCACATATCGTCCACATCCATATCTTCCAATTGTGGCCATAAAAAATTCGTTATCATCTCACGATAGCGAACACCATTCACAGTAACTGCCTGACCGGCCTCATTTTGGAAAAAATACGGCCCGATGATGCCGCCAGCCCATAAACCGCACCAAACAGTCACTCTTTGTGGGTGCATTGGTTTTTCGACAATCACTCTTGGATTCTCATTCGCCCAAATGCGGCAATTCTGTTTATTGACGAATCCACTGAGGTGAAAATGTGCCTCATCACTGAAGATGATTTTCTTCGAAAATTTTCATAATAAGTCTGGATAACTTTAACACGTTTTTGGATTGTGTATCTCTCCATGGTTCAAATTGAGTAAGTCTGAAATAAAGAAATGTCAAATTAAATTCGGAAAAAAACTTGGCGTTTAGGCGTGGTTCACATTCAACATCGGCCCTTACAATTTAACCACCCTTTAGTTAGAGATAGAGAAGGGTTTATAAGTTACAATTCCATATATAAGTGACTAATTTCACGCAAACTACGGCTAAATATGGACTACTAAACATTTGAATAGGCTGTATCATTCAAATGTGACGAGTTCAAGATTTGATTAAAATTATTGCAATTTTGTTTGCTAACTTTTCCACAAGCCATTGGTAGCCTGTGTGAACACCATTTTACTTACAAACAGTATGAAGAGTTTACCATGCCTCATTTTTCAAACTTGTAATCGTCGGTCAAAAGTTAAAAGTTCACTTCTTCATGAAAGGTATATATAGCAGGAGCAAATGTAGAACTAACGAAAATAAATAAATAAATAAATGCACAAATGCAAATTGTGTTTCAGAAAAAAATATCATACATCTTAATTTAATAGTAAGCAAATGTCGTACAGTGGTTAAGATTACTTCAAAACTCGAATAAAATATGTTTTGTACGAATAAAAGAAATTAAAGCATAACTAAAACGTTTTGAAAAAACTTGACTGACTTGTGTCGCGGGGAGTTACGATATACATATGTATATGTTATATTATTATTGGTGTAGTAAAAATAAATCCATTATTTTTCCAATAGATGGCGTTATTTATTTTATCACGCGTTTTATAAGTCCGATGGGGCTCCGTTAGATGAAATTTCGTACTAAAAAAGCTTTTCTGACAGTTTTGTGATTGGTTGATTCAGTTTTGTTTGAGCGTGCGTCAAAGATGGACACTAGCACAGAGAAAATAAGCTATATTTTACAGTTTTTCTTCGATAAGGGCGAAAACGCATGCCAGGCTGTTGAAAATGTATAGTGTTTATGGTCCTGGTACTGTAACAACCAATCCCGCGAAATTTTGGTTTCGTTCCGGTAATTGCGATGACAAAGATGCACCATGCACTGGAAGGCCGATTGTCGAAAATGCCGATAAAATCATGAACATTGTCGAGTCCGACCATCATGTTAGCACTGTTTCGATTCCCCAAGAGCTAAAGACTGTACAAAAGACCATTTGGAACCATTCGAATAAGGCTGGATACGAAAAGAAGCTCGATGTATGGGTACCACACGAGTTAACGCAAAAAAGCCTCATGAACCAAATTTCCATCTGCGAACCATAACAAAATCGACCCCCTTCTGAAGTGGTTGGTGACTGGCGCTGAGAAGTGGATCACTTACGACAACGTCAAGAGAAAAAGGTCGTGGTCGAAATGCGGTGAGCCGGCGGAAACGGTGGCCAAGCCGTGATTGACGGCCGGGAAGGTTTTGTTGTGTGTTTGGTGGGAGTGGCTGAGAATTATCTACTACGAGCTGCTGCCATATACCAAAATTATACTGTCAACAACTGGACCATCTGATGGAAGCAATCGCCCAGAAGCGGCCAGCTTTGGTCAATAGGAAAAGAATTGTGTTCCATCAGGACAACGCCAGGTCATACACATCGGTAGTGATTCGCCAGAAGCTCCGGGAGCTTGGTTCGGATGTTCTTTTGCATCCACCTTTTAGTCCGGACCTGGCGCCAAGTGATTACCATCTGTTCCTGTTCATGGCGAACAATTTTGCTGGTGAAAAATTCGCTTCAAGAGAGGCTTGTGAAAATCGACTGCCTCAATTTTTTGCCAATAGGAACGAAGGCTTCTATGAGAGAGGCAAAATGGAATTACCTTTAAAATAGCAAAAATAATGGAAATTATAGTCTATATACCAAATATTCCATAACTTAAACGCAATAGACATTTATTGATTGTGTTTTAGAGCACCTAAGAATAATTCTATCAACGAAGTAAACCTCTACTTTAAAAAGAAAACCAATCGGCACCATGACTTATATATATCGAGACACTAAAACATTCCGAACTGTCCCACATAAAGTGACGTTAAAAATCAGTGTCCTAATTATGCTTTTAAAATATTTTAGACCACCGGATGACCCCCTAGAGTGAACAATGATGCTATGCTTATTAAGGAATCGAATGCTAAAAAGAAACAATTCTGACTCTACATTCGTAACAATTACTGTAGATTAGGTTAGGTTGAACTGGCTGAGCCATCGGGTCTCACTTAGACCATTTTACGTCCATAGTGTTACGTATTGTAACTGGTGATGAAATATGGGTTTGCGAGTGTAATATGTACTCGTAGATCAGATAATAAGCTCTGAATAGTTTCTTACAACTCAGAGGAAACCAAAACAGCCACACTAAAGACGATCAAATTGGAGCATTCACACGAAATATTATGTTAACTTTGGTCCGAATCATGTCAATAAGTAGTAGAAGGTGAAGAGAGAGAGAGACTCACCAAAATGTATACCGATCGGGTAAGGATTACGAGTTGAGTTGATTTGCCATGTTCGGCTATCCGTCTGTTTGTACGCAAATTAATCTCTCAGTTTTTGAAATATTTCAACCAAAATTAACCTTTTTTTTGGAATCAAAACACACCACTGAAGCATATATATGACCGATTTTTTAGATAGGATATTTTTTCCAACAGATTTTCAGATATCCTGGTCCTGAAAAATATAAGGACTTCTTTCTCGTTCAAATAGACTTGAGTCGGTGATGAACGCTTCATGTGTCGTGAATGTAATCAGTGACCGATCCAAAATTGTTATATGTACGATTATGTTTGTCCCAGATGGTTCTGGTCTTATTCCGACGCATCGTTAGCTAAGAATACTCAATGTTTTTCTTGGTACATATCTTCAAAGAGATACAAGATTTATCGGACATTTATTGTAAGTTGACTTCTACGTCTGTTAATATAGGCTGGAATGCTGTCTTCGTGAGCTTGGTGCTTATGTTTGAAGTAAGCTTCCACTAATTGCCTAGGAGCGACTGATTGAAAAATGCGGCCGGTGTCTGTATCTCGGTTCACCTACGTTGGTGTGAATTGGATACATCTTCCTTCAGGAAAAATATCTGCTAAAGCAGGCGCTCGTCTGCGCTGACGTCCTTAGAGCTAATATTTTCAAGATGAATTCCATCTTGCTAAACTTGTGACACATAACGTGGCTTAGCTTTGATTGAGAGGAAATACGACCGAATTCTTGTCAATACCTTTATCTTGATAACAACTGCCTACATTTTTGCTTGAAATGTTACAAAAAATTGAATTGAAATTTTGTCCACAACCAGTGGCATTCTGTACCATTGTGCTGATATATTTGTTGACCTGCTTTGTTTGATTTTCAGCCATTGCTTGTGAGGGTCAGTGTTGTGACGAAATTGTGTTGTAGTAGTAGGCGATGGAAGGACGACAGGGGGAAGTGGGGTGGGCAGAGCGCAATGCGTTTACACTTCGCTGGCATTCAGTTATGTAAATGCACTTTCAACACACTCTCGGACGGACACACAGCGCAGCGGTGCGCGTCTTAATTTATGCAGTGCAAAACAAAGTTACGCTCGGGGAACAACCACAATAACGCCGTGGGCGTAGAAAAGTGCAGCGCACGCAGGCAGCAAGAGGGCGGAAGCCGTATGTCCGTATATCCGAGGCATATGCACAAACGCACAGATCTATGTATATGTGGATGTATACATATACTCCAATATGACTGAATGAATGTATGCAATACTTAGTTGGCGCATATTTACATTTATATGCATACATATGTACGCATGTACGAGTATGTGTTGGCGTAGCAAATTCGCGCTATAAAAAACAGGAAGTTCCAGCTGCGCGGCAACTTTTGTTGGCAGCGTTGTTGGTCAACTTGTTTCATGGACGGCAATAGTATAATACACACCCACACACACACACACACAAACGAACACACACGCATATGCAAGTGCTTTGAAGTGTGTGCCTTGCTATGCTATGCGTTGATGTCCTTGCCTCCTATGCATACGCGCGTTCGTATATTTAACATAAATTTTCACTTTACGGACGCGACCTCGCTCGCTGAACTGAACTGAGTTGGCAGAAAAGTCATTATTAGTAATTAATTTATGTAAAAAAAAGCAGAAAACTGAAATAAAAATTATTTAAAAAAGTGGTATCCAAATGCATGCACTTCGCCGGTGTGCATAGGAAATTGTCTGCCATTTTTCTTCTTTCCCTTTGGCTATTTTCCTTTTCAGCTTAAGCGTGCGAAGTACGCCGGCAAAAAAAAAAAAATTTAAATGTGTTAAATGCATTTTTAAATACCGCCAAGTGTGCGCTGAGTCAGAATATTAAATTAAGATTAAATGTGACAACGTGCAACAACAACTACAACAATGCATTCCAGCATTCACCTTCATTGCCGTACAGTTAAATGGTAAGTGTTGCTGCTGGCGCCACATCATACGCATCTTAATGTCATGCATGTTAAGTGCAACGAGTGCAACATTACCACAGCAATAACAACAACAACAACAACAGCAAAGAGAAGAAAATTGCATTGTTCAAGTGTCAGTTGAGGAGCTGCACTGGAAAATGGTAGGTGTTGTTGCAAGACCTGCGGGTAAAAAAAGTGTAAAAAAGAAATTTAAATTAATCTGCATACCGGAAGTTGAATTTCATGCTGAATCGCCGATACCTTTTTATATACCTTTACTCTGGCATTGGAGGTTCGCTCACTTGTGATAGCGTACAAATGGTGGTCGTAATGTCTTTGGAAATATATGTATTAGAAGAATGATATTTGGACAGTTTCAGAAGCTCCATGACGAGCTTTGGTTGACTTAAAGCCAGAGTTTTTTTCAATTTAAGTGCGAGATTTGTTCAGATTATTGCTGGACTAAGGACTTGATCGTTCGCTTTATATCAAAAGAGGTTTCACGTCGGATACTGCACTCACAACAGACAGCTGAATGATTTTATACTCGATTTTCACTCCTCCTGATCTGTGAGAGCACTCATTAGTAATTCGATATGAAGAACTGTAGGATCAGATTTCAAGTTCCCTACGTGTGGCAAACTAAATTATTGGTTTCCGATAAGTCCAAAAGAAGAGCAGATGCTATAATGAACGTCGAGCTGCAGTGGTAAGATAATGGACTACAAGCCTCGCAACGTTACGATCGACCTCAACAAGTGCGGGTTGTGGGGCAGTTGCTAAGAGCTGAAGGGTGAAGCGACGAGGCACATTTAAAGGCAACAAAATGAAGAAGGATGCGGCGTCCCACAGCAGTTTTCGAGACTGGAACACTTTCATGTATTTAGGAACCAAGAAGGTAATCTGGTGACTAATGCTAGAGAAAATAATACGAAAAGATACAATCTTTTATAAAAGTATACAACTGATATCGTATGTCGAATGATACTAATACACTAAACAACCTCACCCTTAGTTCTGCTTTCTCCAGATTGAATCTGTTTTGTCATCAAGCAAACGGTCAGCATATATGTGGATATTTACACGGCAGTGTAAACTGATGGTGGAAAATACCAAAAGTGCAGTCAGAATTGGGAAGGATCTCTCTAAGCCGTTCGATACCAAACGAGAGCTCATGAATGAAGAGACAGCGGCCACGCTGGCTAGGCCATATCATGCAAATTAAGGAAAGCCTTCGTTTGAAAGTATTCGAAGCACTATCCACAGGAGGAATCAGAGGAAGATAAAGACTTTCACTCCGTTGGAAGGATCAGGTGGAGGGAAAACGGAATGGCGTTGATTAGACTATAATCTTTTAAGCGATGTCCACGCCACTAAAGAAGTTAAATTGGCTTTTACATGAGAACTTTGGGCTTAAACTAGAATACAAAGTAGTTATTTACTGTGGGGTATGACCTGTGCAATTAATATTGAGAAACAGAGGTTCCGGTTCAAAACTGTAAAGATAATAAAAAAAAAAAATTAAATGTGCCCCAAGTGGCCCCATTTTTTAATACTTTTGCTACTTTCTGCAGCAATGTATCTTTTCTGTTAAATGTATTATACGTGTACAATGTGCAATAATATTATTTTCCAATTGTTGGAAGAACATTTGTCTCAGGAAAGTGCATTTATTTTGTATACTAATGTAAAAAATGACCTGAGAAAGTTGTTCAGTAAATTTCGCCAAAAGTATGACGAAAGTCATGAACAAAATAAAGATACTTTATAGAAAAATTAATCATGGCTTGAAGTGAAGGTTGATTTTAGCTCCGATTCAAAGGATATAGATGTCACCGAGAAAACTCAACCGTCTAGGAGTACTAAAAAGGGAGGACGACCGCCTTCCACTTTTCAAGACGGCAGTGATTGAAGTGAACGCAGAAAATAAAAGGAAATTCGAGATCAATACAGCACAGATGATCTAGTTTGCGCTTCGCATATGAGTTTACGAGCCTCTGGAAAATGAGATGCAGTGAAATTGGTTCAAAACATTTCGGAAGGAAGTCCAACAAAAGCAAGAAGGTACATTCTTTATCATTAAGCGAATATCCTGAAAAACAAATAATAAAACAAGAAGCTCTATCAGTTGTTATTGAAGATCAATTGTCCAAAAGCATGTGCAATAGTATTACATCTAATAGTATCCGACGACTTATGGACTAATTATCTCCATTGAAAATCCTCTCTACAACAAGGAATTTCTTCTTGTTGCCTTCCTGGATATAGAAGGGACTTTTAATAACATCTTACCAAGCGCAGTTATAGCTGCACCGTTGAGTTTAGATGTCGACACTCCATTAGTGGATTTCATCATCCAACTGCTACTAAGCAGGGCTATAAACACGAACCTGGAAAGACATCAAGTATCCAGATATGTAAACAGAAGGGCTTTCTCCCCGTGGCTCTGGAACTTCACAGTAAACTCACTATTAACGCAAACGGAATGGGGTGCAGGCAAATTGCCTACGCCGATGACATCGCCATTGCATACACGGTGTGTCCCGAAAATAACCGAACTTTATATTTAAATCATACAACATACATAAATCATCAGGCATACAACATCTATTGAAAATTTGCAACATTTCAAACGCACCTGACTTCATGTAAGTCGGATGACAGATGTAAAAGTGACAGCCATTTCAATAAAACCAAAAGTATGCTAATGGTTCAAAAATAAAATGGAACAAAGAGCAATTATAAAATTTTGTGTCAAACTTAAAAAAAAAATTGAAATTGAAGTTTAAAAAATTAAAAAAAAAATTAAAAAAAATGAAGCAGCCGTAACGGAGGTACTGAAGAACATTTCTATAAATGACATAAAAAAATCTATGCATGCGCTGGTAGATCGTTCCACACGTTGTGTTGAGTCAAATGGAACCTATTTTGAGTAAATAATAACTTTCAAAGATAATATAATGTGTATTTTACTATTTTATATCCAAAAAGTTCGGTTATTTTTGGGACACACCGTGTACAGAGGGAAGTTTCCACAAACCCTCTGTGACTTAATGCTAAAAACACTAAGAAAAGTATCGTCCTGGACTACCAAATGTGGCCTCTGTGTCAACTCAAACAAGGTGGAACTCAAACTAATCACAAGAAGATACAAAATCGCCGCTATCAACCCACCAGCACTGCATGGTATTCAACTTAGTCTGAGATCAATAGCTAAATTTCTAGGAGTCATCTTAGACAAGAAGCTTAACTGGAAAGATAATATTATTCAAAGATACGAGAAGGCTGCTACGGCCCTCTTGCCTCAGTAGTAAGACCAACGCTCCTTTACGGTGCGATCTTGTGGTGGCCAGCTACAAATAAAGTTTCAAATGCTAAATTCTTAGGTAAAGTTCAAAGAAGTGCCTTAATGTGTATCAGTGGTGCACTTAGAAGCACGCCAAGTGAGGCTCTAACTGTGATACCCAATATTTTGCCACTGGATTTGGTGGTACATCAGTCTGCAGCAATGACTGCACTTCGTCTAAGAGTGTCAAATCAAGGGTCTACCCAGGTATGGGGACACTCACAATATTGGGTAAATATGATTTCATACAAAGTTATACGGATAGATGTGGTCCAATAGTAATAGCTGATAACCGCTTTAGAATGTGAATTCCAAGCAGGGAAGAATGGACAGATAAATAAAATACTCCTGGGATAGCTTGGAAATATGCACGAACAGATCAAGCAGATTCTTCTCGATAAAGAACACACTGGTATGCCTTTTGCTACATGCAAACTGCTTCTCAAGAAATTCAGATACGAACAAACCGCTACAAGGTGGAATGACATCACAACCTGCCGCAAAACCAGGCACACGTGGCGGAAATGGGATAAGAAGAGATCACGAGATATGTACTCCTTAAAAAGAAGTGACATGTCCAAAGTTATAGGAGTTCTTACAGGCCACTGTCTGATAGGACGACATGCAGAAAGACTAGGGGCTCCCTATAGAAGATGCTGCAGAAGCTGCAAGGAAGATGAAGACTCTTTTGCGACAGTCCTGCTTTGAGCAGGGTGAGGTCTCGTAATTTTGGGACCCTACTGCTGGAAGGTCTATCGAAGATAGCTGACGTCGAAGTCATGGATCTAATGAGTTTCATAAGAGAATCAAAATGGATGGAGGATGAAACCTTATGGTTTAAGATTTTGTGGTATCACAATGGGTCTAAGTCAGACCTAATTGAATCCGACTTAATAGATCGACAGCCACTGCAACCTAACCTAACCTGATCCGACACCTCTATTAATTACCATATATTCTTCCTATAAAAATGTTTTACAATCTGACAAATGACTGAAGAAGCTCAAGAATTCTGTAATAAATTTATTAAAAAGTATCAAGAAGACTTTGAGCGGAAGACTTTTCGTACTAAAAATATAGAATACATTTCTTGTAGGCTTTGAATATTTTCAGATCCATTAATATCTATTGTAGTTCAAGGAAATTACCGGCAAGAAGACTAAAATCTCTTAAAATTGGTGCTACTAAATTTCTGAAAGCGCCAGTTTACGATAATGCAAGTTTAAACACCAATTCACCATCAACTTCTGAAGATGAATCTGTACACTCCTCAGATGACGAATATTAATTTCTGTTGGCAAATAATTTTATAGTTTGTATTACTGAATACTGAATAATAAATTTCAGTAAAACTCAAATTTTTTTGTACTTCATCTCCAGTAATTTGAAATCATAATGTTTTTTTTCAAAAAAATAAGATAAGATTCATAATCAGCGACCTCAAAACCCCCCGAGTAACGATTTTATTAAAATTAAAATACTTCATATATTTTATGTCAACCATATTGGTTCCGCCATTTTGTTTTTTTTCAAAAACTAATATCAGATTCGTAATCAGCGACCTCAAAAACCCACGAGGTACGATTTTTCAATCATTTAAGAATTTTTCGAGCTTAGGCCACGTTTTTTGCTTTTGGAACCACTGTGCCGTGGTACGTTCGTATCGTAAATATACATAAATACTTTGGTATTCTACTGGTTAAGCCTGAAGTTGAAAGAAGTTGATGGAAGTACATCACAAAACTGAAAAAATCATCCAAACCCATTAGCTAACCTTTTGTGCAACTCATCCAGAAATTCCCGACTGTGGCGAAGAGATCTTTCTGTCTACTAATGAGAGCGCCTTAGTGTGAAAAGGGCTCTATGTTTACTCGAGCTAGGACGTTTTTTGTTTAGTTTTGATGTAATTTTTCAATTTTGTTGACCAGTGTTATTTAAGAAAATTGTTTGAAAAATCTTTAAATTAAGGTTAATAATAAAAAATATTTAATATTTTACGAGACCTTTTTTTTGCTGTTTTTCTTTGTTCAAAAGTGTTTAAATTCATTATCAAATAAAAGTTGAAACTTTGTATTATATGCATTCCAAATATTATTAAGATAGTTAAAAATTTATTAGATAATCTTTTATCTGCAAAAAAAAACAAAATAAAAATCGTTATAGAAGCTTCTTTCGATTTGCTGGTATTAAGCTACCAAAAAACATAGTTTGAGGTGTGCTTATTTGTTGTTGGACTGTCTATTTGACATCCTAGAGCAGACAAAGAAGACACAAATTACATCTACAATTTGAATATTGCCATCGACTTATTTAATATGAGAGGCGTAGATTCTGCGGAAATAGCACCTTACGGCGATAGCGATAGCGATTTTCTCAATAATATTCTGATTTCTTTTTGATATTTGATAATGATTCCTGCATAGCATATTTATGTAAGGTATTGTACACGGATTTATTTATTTACGAATATTTTCAATTTGAATGTCATTATATTGGAATTTTAACTCTTTTTCCCGCGCTCATAAAAAATGCATAGAAAAATGATCTAAGTTACAACATAACACAAATAGATATATGTACATACATATACCATATATTTTGTGTGTACATATGTATTTTAGAAACGTGTACAGGTTTGTTATGCACAGGTGTTCTATATTTGCATGGATATTGTGGGTTTCTCTGATTCCTTCAATCGAATACGCAAATACAATTTTTTTTTCAGAATTAGGTTTAATATATATAAATTCGTGTATATGTATGTATGTATGTATGCAGATATACCTACGCACAGAAATATATTGTATGTGAATTCCGGAAAACAAATTTGCATTTGTATATGAGGTATTTTTGATGCAAATAAAGTATGAAATACATACATATAGGCATACACATGTACACATCTATAGCTACATACGAGTATTACTTACTTCTTTTTACCGCCTTCATGCTGCAGGCAAAGATATTGATATACTACGAGGTATGCGTAAAATTTTATAAATATATGTTACTATAAAAAATACACTGAAGTAAAGTAAAAAAAGAGCATAGGATTTGGAAAAGGCGGATAGGTGATGGTATGGTTGTGGTTTTGGCTCCTCGGAGAAAAAAATGTTCTCTTACCGAAAGTGTTTTTCTAACAACTTTCAGAATTACTTAAAAACAACACTAAATATATTGGAGTCGGTAGAACGATCAAGGAATTTGATTTTCAAATGTTCAAAAATTATTTCATATAAATATTTCCCAAATATGCCACGAGCAATTTTGGTATACTCTCTCCAAACATATCGGTCGGTTTTTCACGAAAAATTAGCTTTCAGTTCGCCAATCGATGTAAGATAGTTGCTTTAGACATCAGACTTAATAAAGCCTTACAAAAAATAGACTACGGATGTATAATCATAAGATCTAGGCAGTCAATTTATTGATCACAAGCGTAGAATAAACTTCTCACAGAACTCGCTTCTATATTGGTCCATTATTTCGCGTGTTGTGGGACATGGTCTTTGTTTTGATTACACCGCAGCCAAGTTTAGCTCATCTAGGTATTTTAGAAAAACAAAGTTTGTAGCATTCCCCATTCAACCATGGTTTTCTCGGGATGCATTGTTAGCACCGCAACGCTTCTGGTTGGTTTTCACTGCAAATATCGAAATTTCACTTAGTCAGGCATCCAATTTTGCCAACACCCATTCACCAAATTGTGGTAAGCCGTGCGGCTTAAATTCTTGCACCAGCTGTATTTTAAAAGTTTTCACATCTAAATCCCCGCAAAAAATTGTCCACGTACAGGAGTAGATTGGAGAATTTTTTTTTTTTTTTGAAACATTAATATTTATTTATTGAATCTACTTCGACTTCGGAAGCCTAACAATAAGTAATAAAATCTTAAACTAAATTAAAACATAAAGCCCATTAGTAGGAATGGGCTGATGGCTTGACGTTGCTCTTTAGAAGGCTGCTTTGTCTCTTCTCCGCAGGCGGGTTTGACTTGTTGCATGGGCCAAGGTGTTAGCCAAAGGGTTCGGATGGTTACGCAGTTTTGTTAAGTATTTTTTTGCTGCGATTTCAATTTCTTCCTTGATGGTAGGTATATTTAGATCTCTATGAATATTTTCATTACGTATGTACCATGGTGCGCCCGTTATTACTCTTAACGTTTTCGATTGGAATTTTTGAATTATATCTATATTCGTCGCGCAAGCTGTGCCCCATAACTGGATCCCATATATCCATATCGGTTTTATTATTGCATTATATAAGAGGACTTTGTTGCTAAGGCTTAGTCCAGACTTCTTGTTTAAAAGCCAATGTAAACTGACAGATTTGAGTTTAAGCTGCAGCTTTTTAGCTGCAATGTGTCGTCTCCAGGTTAAGCGCCTGTCCAAGTGGATTCCGAGGTATGTAGTTTCGTCAGCTTGCGATATTGATACATTGTTGAGCTTAACAGTAGGACACGTTTTTGGCCTTAATGTAAAAGTTATGTGTTTGCACTTGTTTTCATTAACTTTTATACGCCATTTCGCTAGCCATTCTTCAATTTGTTTAAGATGCTGCTGTAACACTTTTATGGCTGTAATGGGGCATTTATGTCGACGTATTATAGCAGTATCATCCGCAAATGTTGACGTAATTACTTCGTCACTTGTACGGATATCTGCGGTAAACAGTATGTACAATATTGGTCCAAGAACACTACCCTGCCGTAATCGGACACTCTTCTGTTATGTAATCATTTACTTTTACTGTGAATCGCCTGTTGGATAAGTAGGATTCAAGGATATTGTAGAACGTGTTAGGTAATGATTTTTCAATTTTATGAATGAGGCCATCATACCACACTTTGTCAAATGCTTGCGCCACATCAAAAAAAAACAGCCGAGCAATACTCTCGCATTTCGAAAGCTTTCCTTATTTCATTTGTTATACGATTTACTTGTTCAATTGTGCCATGGTTTTCGCGAAAATCAAATTGATGTGATCATATCATATTGATGGAGAAAAGGAGTAATTTTTGATAGCAGCACTTTTTCGAAAAGTTTTGATAGGCAAGGCAACAGGCTGATTGGTCTATATGATGACGGCAGGGTTGCGTCTTTACCTGGTTTAGCTACCATAATTATCTGCGACTTTTTCCAGATTTGTGGATAATATCCCAGCATCAAAATGGCACTGAAAAGCTTTGCAAGAAAAACGAGAGCAATGCTTGGCAAATCTTGGAGATTTTTTTGGATTTAAGGCGGCAATAGTGTTCTTTAGTTCGGACACAGATGTTCCGCAAGTAACAGTGTATGTAGGAGCAGTATGGTTCGGTGACAAAGGTGCACTATATGTAGCAGTATTTGTTTGAAATACTGTGCTGAGGTGCTCTGCGAAACAAGACGCCTTTTCTTCATCCGTTCTTGCTCATGAACCATTACGCATTCTCAACGGTACTTCAGTGCTTACTGGCGGCTTAAAGTTTTTGCTAGCTTTCCATAGAGATTTTTTTGTAGAAACGTTGGGAAACAAAGACGTTATAAGATGTTTGATATTTCTTTCTTCTTCGTATACTAATGCTTTTTTTAGTTTGTTTTCTGCCACCTTAAGACAAATTTTTGCATCGGGAGATCGGCAGGCTTGCCATTCGCGACGCAAACGTCGCTTATTTCGGACCAGTAATTCTATTCCACTATTAGTTATCAATGCCTTTGCTTTTGTATTCTGCTCTGGTGTGGCTATAGTTGCTGCTGTTGCTAGTATACTGTTAAATACAAGTAACTCATTTTCAACGTCAGTTCCTCCCTCTATTTGCGGATTGGTCTGTATATGACTGCTAATGTATTTTTTATATTTAAGCCAGTTAGTTCTTGATGTAGTAAGTCGAAAAGCATGCTCACTTTCAATTGGTTGTTCGTTCAACTTAATGATTAATGAGGAATGATCAGCACAGGTTTCGGCAAATACTAAACTCCTATCTACGTTTTTAGTGACTGCAAAGTCAATCAGATCAGGTAATTTCCTTGAGTTCGTAGGCCAGTAAGTTGGTTGTTTTGGGGAGATAAAATCGTAACTATTTTTTGTACTTATGATCGTGTTATATAACTGACGACCTTTCGGGTTAAGTAGCCTCGATCCCCAATGAGTATGCTTCGCATTGTAATCACCTCCAGCTAGGAACCTATCTCCTAGAGTCATAAAAAAGTCGCTAAAATGTTTTTCTGTTATTACGAAACGTGGCGGACAGTAAATTGCAGCTAAAGTAAGGTCAACCCCCCTATTTTTAAGGGTGATCGAGGTTGACTGCAACCAATTTGTTGAAAAGGAATTAAGAAAGTTATGCTTTAAACGGTTCCTTATGAGTATAGCTGTGCCACCATGTGCTTTGCCATCTGGGTGATTAGTGTTGTACAGCTTAAACCCAGGGATGTAAAAATTATAATTCTGGGTGAGATGTGTTTCAGATATAAGCATAACATCAATTTCATGGGTCTGTAAAAATAATTTGAGTGCTAATTTATGCTGGTTTACACCATTAGCATTCCATAAGCAAATCCTGAGTTCACTCATTTTTTGGTCAACAGGGTTTGGGGCATTTGGTTTTGCGCCTTTATTAGGTCTTGAACCATACTTTGCATGGTTGACATAAATTGTGTCATGCACTGGGTTAGATTAAGAATCATGTTCTCAACTCCAGTACTGGATGGGGTGACTGGTGGGGCCTGTACATTGGCTTTTACTACGTTGGCATAGGACATTTGACCAATTTTTGAGCTGGGTATGTTGGAAAGTCTCGAAATGGAAGTAGTATATGGGAGTTGGTTCCGTTTGGCTTGTATACCCTGAGAAAGTTTAGATTTTAAATCTTTGTAAACCGGACAATCTCTATAATTAGCGGTGTGATTGCCACCGCAGTTGCCACACTTTTTTGTGTTGCATCCGTTTTATTCAATGGGCATTTGGTAGAATGGTGAAGATCACCACATGCTACGCAAACGGTACGTAAAGTACAATAGGATTTTGTGTGACCAAATTCCTGACAGTTTGTGCATTGCACGGGACCATTACGCTTAAGCGCTTCTTCCACCGTGATTCTTCGGTGTAAAAGGTATTTTAAACCGTAAATTGGATGCGTTTCGTTTTTCTTAAGTTGAGCTAAGCTTGGCGATAAGAACACTTTAAACATAGGCTGCGGCACTTTATTTTTGTTATTTATGTTAACGACCGCCCTAATTTCAAACCCTTGTTCCTCTAGAGCTTCTTTTATGTCACCTGAGTCAACAGTCGCTTCAATTCCCTTAATTACAACAATCAGGCCTTTCGCACTCTTCGACTGGTTAGAGTAATAATTCTTGTTGTTTGCAGAGAGAAACACAACGACTTCACGAAAGTCTTTTTCACTGTGTACTTGTATTTTTGTCTCGTGTATGTTTCCTTTTTTAAGAGGTACAATGTGAAAATTGTTGGTACCTATTATCTTAGCTATGTTCGTAACTAGAGAATTGGAGCTGCGCTCCCGCAAGCAGATTGGTGGAGGTTTAGTACTGACGACTGTGGAAATACCCTTCGAGGCTGTTATAGGCTCTTCTTTATTTAACGGGGCAAATCTGTTCCCTTTTAGTGCATTACCATCAGCATCGATAGTGGAGCCAACGGTATTATACCTCTTAGCGTTAATCACTTTTTTGGGAGGACTAGATTTCCTCTTTTTGTTTACCACATTTATGTACCGATCAATGCCTGTCTGCACTGCCGACCTTTTTTCATTTTGGCTGTCTCACCTTACTCAGTATTAGTCGCCCGCATTGGAGTTGCTGCTGCTGCTGCGCTGCTTGACTGCATAGCTGTTTGTTTTTCTGTTGGGAAGAGAGATTTTCCGCTCTTTGCTTTCTCTGTTGTTGCTAAGGTCTGCGTTGGCGCCTTTAGAGTTGAACTGCTTGCCTTTGCACTGCTGTTAGGTGGTGATTTATTCGCAACAACAGTGAAATAAGCATTTCTCTCTGTCTTCGCGACTGAATGCCGACGCTCTTTCTGATTTGAGCGTTGATCACTCATTACGTCGCCGGTTCACTTTTTACTTATGGTTTTCGTTTCTCTGTTTATTTTTTTTTTTTTTTTTGTTATTTTATTTTGTTTTTTTTATATTATTAATTATTTTATTTGTTTATTGCCAACTTAAGTGGCTATTATACACCCACTACAGTCGATGTATAAGTTTAAGCGATTTAATATTTATTTTCTTAGACTTTAAGTAAAGTTACGGAGCCGATCAAAAAAAAAAAAAGAACACGTCCGTTCACTTGTGCATTAACATATTTTGGAGAATGTTTATCCATTTATTTGGCGTTTTATAATCATTGAGAAGATTTTCGGCTGAGCTCCTTCTCCAATTTGTGGTTTTGCGTCTTGATATTTTCACAGCAAATGAAGAGACCTACACTTTTTACAAAGCCACCTCCGAACGACCGATGACTTTTTAATAAGGAGCCTTTATATCGTGCCAATTATACACTAGGAGGGGTTGACTTTCCCGAGGGGCGACATCCATTAGAAAATATAAGTCGTTTGATTATGCGCCCAGACTCTGTGTATCTACCTAATAACATAAGTCCCGTAAGAAAATCCATCCATGTAGATATATCGTTTCTTAAGCGAGATAAGCTTTTACCTAGTCATATTCCAGCAATTGAGACGTTTTCACCTTGAGCTTTCATCTGCGATGAATAACTCTTTTATAGTGAGAATGACACTCCCGGACTCTTTCATGATGGCGCAAGTGGAAGGGTATTGCTCTTCCTCGCAAACCTTCTGCCATTTCGTTAACTATTACTGTTCTTGGCGCACATACTTAAGACGACTGTTTCCGATTTCATTGTGACAGATTCCAGAGCTCTCAGTAGAGTAGAATAACAGATCCCCTATTGTTGCGAACTGTGTCTAATAGGTAATTCACAAGTCTATTTAGATAAATTTACAAATTCGTTAAAATATTTATGTTACGCATATATCCTTAAGACTCTACGTGAAATAAGGTTAAGTTGAAGTGACTGATACTAAGAGGAAGCACTTTTCACTCAGCGAATCGTTTACTATAAGACAAAAATTTATAAATTCGTCGGTTGGCAACGTCTGTTAGCTCCTTCGGGTTGGTTATCATACGGGATGCGAGAATGTTCAGTTTCAGTTTTGCAAACGCAGGACAGTTGGCCAAAAATTGCATACATTCATCCAAACAAACACACAATAAAGATTCCGTAAAATTCAAAGTCTTGCCGAGTAAGATTCTATCGGACAATGTTCGGCATCCTTAAATATGTATGGTTTTCCTTGGACCGGAAATATCTCGCAAACATGCATGTTGGGGTGCTAACCTATCGTCCGCAGAGTGGGTTCAATGCCTACTTGTCCAGAAGCCGGCTGGAAGTTGACAGATGGGTGCCCATTTGTGTATTTTCTGCCATTAAGGTAACTCAACCCATTGTGATCTGGTATACATATGATTTTAATTCTGAAATAAGTCAACGTCATAAATAGGAATGACAAACAGTCCTTCCCAACTTTCGACCTCACCACGAGCATACTCTTAGTAAGCGTTACCCTGTCTGGAAATATAACAACGTCGTATCCAAGGCTTCCTGGATAGCAGTTATTTCCGTCTGAAAAACACTGCAGTTGTCTGTTTAATCTGTAATCCCCGATGTATGATTCCCGACAGAGGACTCCGACCTTTCCATCAAACCCTTACATGGAGAAGTCTGGTTCTGTCCTCTTTATTCTTCCCATAATTGGCTAACGCTGTAGAAGAAATTGCTCGGCGCCAGCTCGAATGGACAATATTTCAAGCATCTGGGGAGCACCTCAGGAAAGAGGTGTATGTCACGTTGGAGCCGACCAATGATACTTTTGGAACTTTTTATAAGGATACCGTAGAAAAAGATTGGCTTGAATATAGTTGCGTATATCCCCATTTAGAAGAAAGGTATAAAGTTCCTTTTCCTTTTATCGATTTTTACTTGCCAAGACAGTTTCCTGTTTAGACTTGTCTCCAAGTGCTTTAAATACAGGCGAACGCAACTATTGAGAAAAGAACCGCCACTAGGATGCTATATCGCCTGGTGAATAAAGGAAGTTTTGTCTGAATTGCTGAATTGCACGATAAGACCAGTACTACGCAGTGTACTTAGGAATTTATCCCTTACCATGAGTGTTACTGTAGGGCTTCCTCTGACCATGTTACAAAAGTATGTAAAGCAGTTGTAAGTCTAATGAGCATCGCGGAGAACATTAAGTTCCTGCTCATTATTGATAGAACAATTTTCCACCTAATATATTGGGTTTTCTAAGTAGAGTTGAGCTTCTGGCTAGAAATTATCTAAATGTAGAATAATCATTCTATACTTCCATAGAATATCGATCTTTTCACATTCCTGATTTCGTATTTATAAATTCCCAAACTAGCTCAAATTTAAATTTTCATATTTTTTTTTAGAGGGTAATTTATTGAAAATTATTTGCTAAAACAAAGATCTTTTTATGGAGAAAACTCAAAATATTCTGCTGAGTCGGCGAGAGCTGTTGTGAAAAATGTGTGTTCTTACGTGCTTACAGATACATAGACTCTACAAGTTTTATCAAGTGTCACGTCTTCTGTCTATTTTTAAGTAAATTCTAACTTAAATTCCTAACCTTAACCGTAAAAAGAACTCTTCTTTCGTGCACATCGACGCTCCTGGTAATGTAGCCAAGTGAAAATTGTCAATTCTACTGCAAATATTGGTGACTGTTAGAAGGATAAACGAGAGTACTCGTTGGCAAGCCACACATATACATGCAACTGCGAGTTTGAGGATATTGTTACTATATATATATATATGTTTATACGCCATGCCACCACTTGAACTTGCACTTGCTGCATGCCAATTGCCCCATTAGATACTGTTTCTCCGAGCCACTTGGCCTAAACCCTGCATCGCACCGTTATTTGCACATACTCGTATATGCAACTCAATACATTTACAAATTTAATGCAATAGCAGTTGAATACGTTACAAGCTAAAATGGAAAATTGCTGTTATTTTCTGATTTTGCTATTCCTTTCCTACATTTTTTTTTGCCACATTGTTATTACTACTTTGTTACTATTTCATACTTAAATGAAAAAAAAAAATAAATGTGTGCACTTGTGGGTATATGTATTCGTGGTAAAGTAGAAGCCAGTTTACATGGATTTGATTTGGTTTTGAATGAAGATAAATACAATACAAATTAAATGGATTGGAAAAAATCGCACTTACACGTACTTGCAACATGCTAAATTGCATTGTATTTAAGGACAAGAGAAAATGACAAAACCCATACATACTCGTGCATACGTAGGTACATATAAAGCTACTCAGTAGCCAGTGAGTGTGTACTTGAGGCAAGAGCAGAGGTAATATTTATATATACATACTCGTATTTTACTTTGGTTTAGCACTATATCAATAAAGTGTGTGCTAAAAAAGCATAAAATAAACTACATGAGAAACTTTTCAAAACTTAAATGTTGAGGAAATTTGTAGTCAATACTTTTGAAATTCTTCTTCGGTCATAAAAGTATTGGGTATTGATTATTTTGGTATGATTCATACAAATTTATGACAACGCTTTCAAAGAGGAACTCTCTAATACTCCAACACAAAATCCAATCAACCACGCAGTCTTAGAATTAATTTTCTAAAATCCACTACAGTTTTAGGCACGAATTCACTTTTAAGTCTTCTATCGACTAAAAACGGTTGCTTCAGAGAATGAGAGTCATATTAGAGGAATATTGCGGTTGTGCGATGGCAGTGACAAATTCGCCATGTGATTCTCTTCAGGTTTCGGCGTAATTTACAGCCAATAGAAATATTCAATGAATGCCAAATTGCATATGGAACGATTGCACCGTCTTTAAAGACTATTTCTAAGTGGTTCGGAAGATTCCAGAGCTGACATTTTTGAATAGAGGATGACCAAAATCTTCCACTGATAACGTCACTCGTGAAGTCCAAAACTGAAGAGGACCCACGATTGCCACAAGAAATGATTGCTAATGAATTGGGCTGGAATGCCATGGCTGTATCGCGAATATTAAGTAATCATCTGTGTTACACGCAGAAATCTACTCGATGGCTACCACGAATCTTACATGAGGCTCAAAAAGAGGCTCGAAGGCATTTTGCTCAATTTTTCCTAAGAAATTCGAAGATGGTCAGTCTAGTAACTTTAGTAAAGTCGTTACTGGTAACGAATATTGGTTCTATGAGTACGATCCAGAAACAGAACCCAAACAGCAGTCCATGTAACGTGCATGGTAAAGTGGATATTTTTCTGCTCTTTTACTGGCATAGATACCGCTAATGGGCTTATAGCCGAGTTAACAAGAGCGCCCCAATTCATTCCTTTTTTTGCTATTTGCCGCTAATTGTAAATACGAAGTACAGCCAGGTCCTTCTCTACCTGGTCTTTCCAATGAGTGGAGGTCTTCTTCTTCCACTGTTCATCATTCCATCGGCTAAGATATTCTCTGCTCTGGAAAACACCGACTCATTAGATCTTGTCATCATCCATGCCTCTGCAGCATATAGCTGGACGAGAATGATGACCGACTTATAGAGTTTGATTTTTGTTCGTCGAGAGAGGACTTTACTTTTCAATACCATACTCTGTTCGAAGTCACGGCTATTGGCAAAAGTTATTCTGCGTTAGATTTTAAATTTGGAATTTCAGCTGGTGTTAATGTTGGACGAAATTATCTACGACCTCGAACTTATGACTGTCAATAGTGACGAGGAAGCTAAGCCGTAAGTAGGTCTACTGTTTACAAGGGCCATTCAGTTTGTTTCATCGGCAAGCTTGGAGAAAGTAGAACTAACCGAGGGGTTTGTTAAGGCTTATAATGCCAATGTCCTCGGCATTCGCTGGCAGTTGTGCACTCTTGTAAAATACTGAAGCATGTATATTTAGCTTTGTAGATCTTATTATTTGCTCTAAAACCAAATTAAGGAAATCCCACAATAAGGAGTAACACCGTCTGAAACCTCATTTGGTATCGAACGGTTCCAGCGTTAGTTTACTTAGCGGCATAATTTTTGGGGGTACCAAATTCAGACATAGCGGTGTTCTATCGAAGTCAGCTTTAAAATCGATGAAATTGTGATGTCTTTTCTGAGATTTGTCGCTTGATAAATATCTGATAAATGGTGGATCTAGCAAGTGTAAAGCCACACTGACAAGTTTCGATCAGCTTGTTGGCGGTGGGTTTTAGTTTTTCACCCAATGCGCTCGATACAACTTTATATGCGATATTTAGACGGTTGATACCGTATTAACTATATCTACATGGCGCAAGCCATGGTATCATCCTCTTCAGCTCTCGGTATCTATCTTACCGAGCACGTATTGTGATCGATCGCAAGGTTTGCGAGAAGATCTATTACTTCTTCAAGGAGGCTGACTGTTGTGCCGAAAATATTTTCTTTGCCCATCCAAGCTAGATGCTCTTAGAAAGCGTCACTGGTTGCATCGTCCTTCTCTTCCGGAGCGAATGTCAGTAGTCGGCACCACAAATCAAACACCAAAGTTGTGCTCCCTTATATATTCGCTGTAGTAAATGCCACGAAGACCTACGTATTTGAGTTCTTTAACGAGAACATCAACCAGCGGCACTTTTCCAATCAAGGGACCACACTTTCCAGGTACATGTCTTTTAATCATGATCCTTAATACGTTTGCAGTGGTCACCGTCTAAAGGGTGTATCTCATTAGAGGCTATGGTCTCTTTTTATTGGAGCTAGTTTCTACTTGGCGGTTCCCAATTGCAGTTCAAAACCACTTGCTTCAAGACCGACGCCCGCTCGCAGCCGCTCCTCATGTGAACAGACGCTGCAATTAGACTTCAACGAACTCTTAAGCCAAATATATTTGAGTGGTTCCAAAGGAGCTTTCTTTCTTTTAGCCGTGACCCACACAGGTTTTTCGCATTTGGCTTAAGGGTTGCCAACGTTTCCAGGATGCTTGACGTGGTTGCAAGAGTAGGAGTTGAGTATAGTCCCACATCTACATCCTCTTACACCCGAATACTCGTACTAGATTAAAGGAAATGCTTCTTTCGAATGCGGTCAAAGCTCTTCGTAAAAAATGGCATTTTTTACACTAGCGATGTCTTGATTATTCTGTTATATCGAACTTTACCAAACTATTTTCATTTTCGTGAGAGCATAAAGTAGCTAAAAATTTTCTAAAAAAAAAATAATATTTAGCATAGTGAGAGGTGTAAAGTCACACACACAAATGTGCTCGTAATACATTAGCACCCATATTCATGTGCCACAGAATTTCCTCTATTATTCATAAAACAAATATAAATCTGACACACAGTACATATATATACTCGTACATACATATAAATGCGTATGTATGCTTATATTGTAAATTTTCTATAGGAATTGTGTAAATATTTGTTATTATTATTATTATTATTATTACATTGTAGCAAGAATATTCATTGCCCAACATTGGCAATTTCCTAGAGCAAAACCAATGAAAAAACTATAAATTATTCAATGAACATTTTTTTCACTCCAAAGCACACACTCATACTACAAGTGTGCAGGTATATAAACATGTGTGTATGTATACGCTCATTTGTATATGTAAATATGCATCCAAGTTTATACTTCCTGCTGGGTCTCTGAAGGGAGGCGTTTATATTGTTAGTTTTTGGTATTTGCTGGTCTGTTGCTTCGAATTTTGTTGAATGTATTGTAATACTTACAAATTCGTTATGTTTTTACATTAGGGCTTGTCAGTTTAGTAAATAATCGAGTATGATGCTTATTTGAAACACAAATATTAACTAATTAATTAACTTACTTAAAAAATAATAATAAATAATTAATGAATAATCATTTTTGGAAACACTTTAACTGATTTGTAAAAAATAAACATATAATTTTATAAACAGCCGTATCAAAATTATTTTGAAGTATTCGACGAACTAAAAGAAATTATTAATTAAAAACTTTTCATTGTGTTCGTTTATCTTTTCTTTATTTTATTTTTTTATATTATTTTATTGGGTTTTATTTTATTTAAATTTATTTATTTATTTTTTTAATTAATTTTATTTTGTTTTGTTTTGTTTTATTTTATTTTATTTTATTTTATTTTATTTTATTTTATTTATTTTATTTTTTATTCATTTTCATTTATTTTGTTTTATTTTATTTTATTTTATTTTATTTAAATTTATTTATTTATTTTTTTAATTAATTTTATTTTGTTTTGTTTTGTTTTATTTTATTTTATTTTAATTTATTTTATTTTATTTTATTTTATTTTATTTTATTTTATTTTATTTTATTTTATTTTATTTTATTTTATTTTATTTTATTTTATTTTATTTTATTTTATTTTATTTTATTTTATTTTATTTTATTTTATTTTATTTTATTTTATTTTATTTTATTTTATTTTATTTTATTTTATTTTATTTTATTTTATTTTATTTTATTTTATTTTATTTTATTTTATTTTATTTTATTTTATTTTATTTTATTTTATTTTATTTTATTTTATTTTATTTTATTTTATTTTATTTTATTTTATTTTATTTTATTTTATTTTATTTTATTTTATTTTATTTTATTTTATTTTATTTTATTTTATTTTATTTTATTTTATTTTATTTTATTTTATTTTATTTTATTTTATTTTATTTTATTTTATTTTATTTTATTTTATTTTATTTTATTTTATTTTATTTTATTTTATTTTATTTTATTTTATTTTATTTTATTTTATTTTATTTTATTTTATTTTATTTTATTTTATTTTATTTTATTTTATTTTATTTTATTTTATTTTATTTTATTTTATTTTATTTTATTTTATTTTATTTTATTTTATTTTATTTTATTTTATTTTATTTTATTTTATTTTATTTTATTTTATTTTATTTTATTTTATTTTATTTTATTTTATTTTATTTTATTTTATTTTATTTTATTTTATTTTATTTTATTTTATTTTATTTTATTTTATTTTATTTTATTTTATTTTATTTTATTTTATTTTATTTTATTTTATTTTATTTTATTTTATTTTATTTTATTTTATTTTATTTTATTTTATTTTATTTTCTTTTATTTTATTTTATTTTATTTTATTTTATTTTATTTTATTTTATTTTATTTTATTTTATTTTATTTTATTTTATTTTATTTTATTTTATTTTATTTTATTTTATTTTATTTTATTTTATTTTATTTTATTTTATTTTATTTTATTTTATTTTATTTTATTTTATTTTATTTTATTTTATTTTATTTTATTTTATTTTATTTTATATAATTTTATTTTATTTTATTTTATTTTATTTTATTTTATTTTATTTTATTTTATTTTATTTTATTTTATTTTATTTTATTTTATTTTATTTTATTTTATTTTATTTTATTTTATTTTATTTTATTTTATTTTATTTTATTTTATTTTATTTTATTTTATTTTATTTTATTTTATTTTATTTTATTTTATTTTATTTTATTTTATTTTATTTTATTTTATTTTATTTTATTTTATTTTATTTTATTTTATTTTATTTTATTTTATTTTATTTTAATTTAATTTATTTTATTTTATTTTATTTTTTTTTTATTTTATATCATTTTATTTTATTTTATTTTATTTAATTTTATTTAATTTTTATTTATTTTAGTTTATTTTATTTTATTTTATTTTATTTTATTTTACTCGGTTTAATTTTATTTTATGTTATTTAGTGTGGTTTTGTTTTATTCGTTTTTTTATTTTATTTTATATAATTTAATTTAATTTATTTTAAGTTTATTTTATTTTACTCTATATTATATAATTTAATTTAATATATTTTATTTTATTTTAAGTTAATTTATTATATTTTATTTTATATAAATTAATTTAGTTTAATATATTAAATTTTATTTTATTTTTATTTTAAGTTATTTTATATTATTTTGTTTTATTTTTTTGCTTTATATTAATTAGTTTAATTTTCTATCAAATTGCTTTATTTTTTTTATTTTGTGTTATTATTTAATTCTTTGTCTTATTTTAATTAATTTAATTTATTTGTTTTCTTTTTGTTCTTTAATTTTGCTTTATTTTAATTATTTTATTTCAACTTTGTCTCAAAAACTTAATACTAAGACGGTGAAATTGTAGTCAAAATTAAAAAAATAATAATAGTTCTTTTTTCCGAATTAGTTATACAATATATGAAATGCTTTTGTTACCAATATTTTCAGTAAATTAATTGATTAGTCCGAGTTAAGTCTGATTAAAGAATTTAATTGGTGAATAGGTCAATCATAGTCGTAAAAATCTATTGAGTAAAAAGCGCTATGGCTTATTAAAAAATGATTAAAAATTAAGTGTATTTAACAACATCCATAACTTTGATTATTTGAACATTTAGGGGGACACGATTTATGTTTGTCTGACAACGCAACGCAATTATGTTCATAGCTATGGTTACCTACAAAAGTATGTGTGTTTGTGTGCGCTCCGATAAAACAAAACATCAAATATGAATTAAAATAGTCATAACTCTTTTCATTTTGTGCCCAAAAGACCTTCAAAAAACCTCATTCACACCAAAAAGTCTCGACCCCTCGAATTAATTCATAGTGGCATACACGTACATACATACAAGTACTCGTACATACACACATACACACCTTCAATGGTGTGCTCGAACTCCAGCTGCGTTGTGGCGAAGCTTTTAAATTATCAAGAGCGGCAAGGGCCTAAACAATTATTAACAACAGCGGGGAACACCGGCAGCGGCAACGTGTTGTATACATATTTGCTGAATGCAGCATTTGCGCATTTTCACACACTCAACCGGCCGGAAAATATGTATAAACATACACACAAATGTTTGATTGTTAGTCAATGTGTATTTGTATACGATTGCTGTAATAGCCCCAAGGGCTGAACAGTGGACCGGCAACAGGCAAGGCAATGTGAGGCGAGGCCAACCCCAATCCCAGCCAACCAACCAGTCATTGAACAAATAATAACAAAAATGCCAACAAAATGAAAATGTTTACCATTGTAATTTGAACGCCTCCACTCCCTCCCGCCAACGGCCATGATGATGTTGTTGATGATAACCGGCAGTGATGCATCGAAGCGTTTTTGGCCACTGTTGGCATTGCTGGCCGGTTCAAGTGCCGCAGGTGCAAAAATCAAAACACCAGGCCAAAAATAAACAAAATATTTGTGCTTAAAAAAATATTACGGCATGTAAGTACGTAGGTGTGTTTGTGTGTAGGCTTAAAAATATAAAACAGCAGTGACAATGCTATGAATTAAAGGTACTGCGTTGGAATATTCTGGCTACTAGACAGATTTTATGAAGATTTTATGATTAGAACGAATTTTACGAAGATATTAAAAGACTCATATACAGTAAGAATGAAAAAGCACCTAACAAATTTATTAACAAAAATATATATATAGCATAAATACTTTTTCCTGACTTCGAAAAGGGCTAGACGTTTTTTGTAATTTAGTTCGATAACATTTATAAAGGAAAAAATTATTGCTCCATCTTGACTTGCTGTTCGTCACAGACTGCAAGTGTACGGCGCTTACTAAAAGAATACAATAGAGGGTCTCGCTGCTCCAATCATTTACCCTTTATCTGAGCAGAGCAGATGACTCACGCCACTCTCGCGAGCTATCTTGGTAGCACTGGACTTGTTGTAAGCCTTTGACACAGGCGATGACACAGGGCTTCCATCGCACTTTAAAAACTCCTCAGAACCTCCGAGAGATTGTAGAGGTGGATAATGATTTATGTACATACCTGAGTGATCGGAAGTCCTATCTTGAATTTCAATCTTTAAACTTCAAACTTGGCAAAAATTAAACAAGGTGTTCAACAGATTGATGCGCTCTCCATGCTATTGCTTCTTTTTTGTAGCTCCCTCTACCTCCAAGATATTGATAAACTATTGACAAGCTACCACGACGAAGGGGATCCACTAGCTCGGCGAAGAAGTTTCGGTTCTATATGTACGAGTATGTCAAAGTACATGATGCCAAGTTTCTTTCCACAGCGTGCACTTGTTTCCTCCGCATACGAACACACAAAGAAACCTTACTGACAAGCGGCAAGCCGATTGATCATAAATTACGACGCATCGATTTGGATGCAGAGACGAGCGACAGGAAGGGGAAGAAAGTGCATACACCGCCTGAAGAACCGATTAATGAATTTTTTGATGTCGTCTGCACACCACTTACACACTTGGCGAGACACCTATGCAAGGAACATCCTTGGAGACATCTGCTCACTACAGTATCATTCTTGAAGACATTTGCTCAAGGCAGAACCCTGTCATATATAGAAGGAAGCACCTAACTTTACAGACTCCAGCTACCGACAGGTCTAAAACGTCATTCAAAAAGTGTCGGACAATACTTTCAATAACTAGTACTTGGCGCGTAATCAGAATACCACCACATATAGCAAACGAAAAGCTCTAGCGGCCTCACGATAGGAATATCCTGAGCGCAGAATTTCCACGAGTATTTACAATTTTTCTAAGCTGCCTCCGAACGGCTGAAAGATTTGTGTGTATATTTTTTTTTCATTTTGCGGAAATACAGTTGGAAAGGTTGCCGTATCCAGACGAGGGTCGACCGCGAATATATTTTTTTTTTAATAGCTCTGGATGTTTCTCTGATCAGAACTCTAACCCATGACACTCCGCCTGGTGGTATGCAATACTAACCACTCGGCTACTGTGGTCACCTACATAAAAACATAAAAAAAAACTACACTATCAATATAACAATTTTTGTATGTCAAAGTTTTAAGAGAGAACCTGCCGTGGGTAGTACTTATCTAGTGATTATACACTGGATAGGAAAACTCGATTGGTCCTTTTAGGTGTTTGTGTGATAGCGCCGTAGAAAACGTCGGTCCAGTCATGCGTAAATAAGTCCTTAGTTAACTCTACCTCATCCTCTTCCAGTCAGAAGTTCATTAGTCGTATCACAATAACAAAGATCGCATACTGATCACTGTATATTCATGGGAGGAAATTTTTGATAGGCCGAAAATATTTTGTGAATTTCTAACTATTGCCGAGCTAAAGGATGCTGAATAGCGCAAAATTTCTAAAAAATTTTATATAATGATATTTATGTTCAATGTCTGAAAAATCCACTGCTACTTGGTTCGATGCAATCGGGATCAACCATTAAATAAAAAGCTTGGTGCCCTCACTAACTCACGTCTACTGGCAGGTCTATTATAACCGGCATATTTTGACCCAAGTAAGGTGTAGTGGCAGTGGATCTATCGTATCCTCAAGTAGAAATTACCCAATTTTCAACCACTATCAAGCTATGATGAGCGCCTCGTATTGAGTATCAAAGAAAATTCCACGTGTATTACACTCATCTGTCTGAAAACGATCAAAAGCATGCTCCGTTTATATGAAATGGTATTGTTATCTTTCGGTGAATCGGAATTCGGAATAGGCAGCAGGACCAGCCTACGGACTAAGTCCAACTACCTACGTACAATAACTCTTCTCGAACAACTTTGAGGAATTTAAGGCTTAAAGAACGCTTTATTTTACACATACATAGGCTTCCAGTAACAATGACAAAAAAATTTTGAGTACAGTGTCTACGGTGTATCTTCTTGAAATATCTTTAAGTCCAAGATATGTTCCATATAGATATGTTTAAGCAATAGTTAACAAGCCGGGAGATGGTACTCAATACTTTACCTCCCAAGTCAAATAAAATGGTTTAAGCAAGTCGCCTATTCAAGAGGTTGGAAAACCCTTTGATTGGTTGGTTGATTAGTAGGGAGGTTGAGGTGCTCATTGCGAAGACCTGCTTTTATATAAAAGTTTTATATATACATATATAATAGGAGCTTTGTAACAGCTGAAGTGATTTTTGGACGAGCTCCTCCTCCAATTTGTGGTATGCGTTTTAATTTTTTTCCAAGAAATGGAGAGAGTTACAGTTTATTCTAAGCCGCCTCCGAACGGCTGTGAATTTTTATGAGGAACTCTTTATTTCATGCCAGGAATACACTCGGAGGGCTTGAAATTCCCTTCGGAGGGGCGATCGTCATTAAAAAAAACATTAATTTTGAAGGTTGATCGAACCAATCGAATGACTGATGGTTTTTTAAGAGTAGAAATACGCTCGAATGGTTTGATGCCCTCTACGAATGAGCGACCGGAATTAAATATTTTATAATTTTTTTATAAGAGCCGAAAAAGCATTGCAACCCATCTCAAATTCAAATGTGATCAATCTTTACTTCTAGCAGCATTTCAGATATAATGGAGACAAGACTCTTCATGTGATGATTTCCCATGTCATTTCCCAAATGATCCAAAGAAAAGTCATACGTGTAAGTGAGAATATGCGTTTCTTCCAAAGGTTATATATTCACATTAATTTTTCCATCAAGGTATTTTATTATATTCTCTCTTACTAAAAAAACAAAAAACTCTCTATTTATGTATGTCCTACAAGGTGGTCCTGCGAGGCGTGCATGTAAATATATGCATTGATTACTTTTACCGGCTTGTATTCTCTCTGCTTCTTTATTGTTTATGCATTACTTTGTATGTGTGTATAAATATATTTTTTGTGTTTTAATTTCTGCTATCTTATGTTTTTATCCTGCTGTCAGGCAGTGATTAATAATAATAATTCATGTTGTACATATTTACAAACAAACAAAACATGCGCGAAAAATTGTAATTCGCGAAGGTAAAAAAGAAAAATGTATTTGTGTGTATGTGTATGTTTATGAGCATACTTCCACAATATTTTAATTTTTGTTTTTGTATATACATACATATATGTATATGAGTCTGAAGTAAACATCTGCATACCATAGCATTAAAAGGTTAAACATATATATGTTTGAATGAGTGTTAAATAAATTAATAGTTTATGGGCGACGATTAATTCTTAAGTGGAGGTAAACAATCGTAAATTAAATATTAAAAAAACTTCTCGGTTGATATTAAATTGCACTTGAGTATGTATGATTGTGCAATTATGGGACTTCGTTCTTTAAGTTGTTTATACAATGTTTAGAAATGAATTATAATTTTGAAGCTTATATTCTATTTAACTACAATATATATATGTATGCAGGTTTGGTTATGTTTGACTGGTTGACTACTTGTAAAGTTTCATCCAGATGGTACCACGATACTATTGGAGAAAGGATTTTTGCGGCTACAGAAATGGCTATGCTAAGGAAACTTCTGTATCTACACGTAGGAAAGAAATGTGTAGAGTGAATTGGTTGCATTGAAGAATCACAAAAGCCAAAATCCATCGGTCGATCAAAGCCTTGAAACCTTTTAAATTTTTCGACTATGAAAATAAAGGCTTCATCAGTGCGGTTACCATACCTGCTGGTATTATGGGAGGGAATTTTAAATATAAGGATAATTAACTACATACATAACTATAGCATGGAGAGAGACGAGAGCACTTTTATACCGTCAGCGAGCCGAGAAAGTTATCTGGTTAGTGCGAGATGAGGATCCCGTTGATCCCATAACGAGTACTACAATCTTGGCTACAATGATGCCTAACATACTCTTCTTCCATAATCCAGGGTGTCCTCCATTTCCGAAACTATTGGATGGCTTACAGTCAGGGACGTCCGACTCTATTTAAACGGAGTAACGGCAACTTGCTGCGTCGAACGTTCTTTGTCTCAACTCAAAAGGTGACCAAAGAACCAGATGATAATGTACAAAACTTATCCTTGTCTCTGAAATTCACATGGGTGAAATTTTCGTCGAAGTACAAGGTGTTAAAAATTTCGTACCTGGTTAAATGTCTTCTCCTCTTAAGGGAAAGGCGAAAGCACCAGCTCTCTCAACAGGTTCAACCAGGGCAAAACAGCTCAGGCGAATGTGGCTCATGACAAACCTTCTGCGGGTATATCCACAGGAAACCGCCCCTGTAAATACCGTTATTGCATCAGAAAAAGCGAGGCAAAGTGAGACCGGAAGAATGGGTTATTTCTATAATTACTACAATTTAGCAAGGCGAGGAGAACCTCTTTTAAAGGCCCGCCATAGATTTCATAGCTTTCCAAAAGGCCATAATGCGCTCTATTAAGAAATCCCTTAATTGAGTAACCTTTTTAACTATGACCTTAATCCCATTCCTTCTAAAGACACAGTAAACAGCACACATCGCTTTCTGATATGCTTGCGGAATGTGCTTGGATAAATGTATTTAAAAAAGCAATCGTGAATAAGCGGGAGCTATGATTTTGTAACCGCTGAAGCGATTTTCGGCCTCCTTTTGTGGTTTTGCATCTTGATGTTTTCCCAACAAATTGAGGGACCTCCAGTTTATACTAAGCCGCCTCCGAACGGCTGATGGTTTTTTATGGAGGAGCCTTTATTTCACGTCAGAAATTCCCTTGGAGGGGTTAACATTCTATGCCGAGGGGCGACCGCAATTCCGAGATTTAAATTAATTTTTTATTTAAATTAATTTTCCATAACTTTTGGATGTTGGTGGCACCTTGATTTGAACCCGAACCTTCCGAATATCAGAACGCAATGCTAACCACTCGGCTACAGCTACCGCCATTGTCTGAATTTTGTATTCTCAAAAAACTTTTAGGTATAGCTGCGCAAACTGAGGCTGAATAACACCAAGAGCTCCATCAGAATCGCGAAGAACATTGAAAAGTCATTCGACTGCAAACGAGGTTTAAGAAAATTATAATTTTAAAATCCCATTATTCACGTCTTTGGTGCCGGGGCCCAAACGATCACAGAATGTGAGCCGGCGTCGTTGACAGTTTTCGCGAGAATAATTTTACGAAGGATTTATGGTCCTCTGTTGTTCGGCAGAGGCAAATACAACATAGGTTACGGAGGTGTTGACATTGTTCAGCAAATCAAAGTATGAGAACAGTTTGAAAGTATTGTATGCAGTGTCCGTCGGATGGGAGAAAGAGAAAGATCTTCACTAAGTTAGAATGATTAAGGTTAATGAAAATACTCTCTACCTACAAAACAGTTGGAAGATGAATTTGAACGAAATCTTATAACCAAGAAACTTGTAGAACCATCAATATCATTCCAGTATGTTAGGCCAGGACTACAAAGTGTCTAAATATTTCAGTAGCGCAATTTTTTATACATAGAAAGAAAAGGCGAACACTATATTTTCCCCACCAAGTTTCAGTTGAACATGATTCCAATGTGATGTGCGATTTTCGTTTGTAACATTTTTCAGCCAAAAACCTGCCACCGGTACTATTCCTCATCATATGTCATAAAGATTGTTGTACCTTTCAATTCTTTTCACATTTTTTGTATTAAAATAAGTTAAATTTGCACAACTCATGGCTACGTGCAATTCGGAAGATGTTAGGCTCACTGGAACGATAACTCGACAGCTCCATTATTTCGTTTGTCGATCAAAAGATACACACTCTTCACTGAAAACGCTGACGAGTTTGCCTAGTCTGCGTTACTTCTAGACGCATTCGAAGCTTAAAAATCTATTAGGAAATATCAGGAGAAAACTCTAATTGTTTGAGGTACATGATAGCTCAGGAAAGATAGAAATTCCATCTAGATGTTGAATCTATACCTCACTGATTCGACATTAGGCATTTGAAAATCATCAGACCAATCAACATGATATTATCGATTATAGGTATTTTCATAGAAATGACTGAAAACTTGAACTCAACGACGGAACGCGAGTAAAGGAATACTGGCCCCTGCCGGTTGGGGGTACAAGAATTTACCCACAGTAGGGCATGGCTATCGTAAAGGCTACTAAAATCCAATAGCTACCGCGATAAGCTGGTTTTTATACTGGAATTTGTATACGGCCAAGGACTGTCACTCCCGCAATATTATCCAGAAACTAATTCGTGAATATTTTTGCGGTTATTACAACAACAACAACATTGCAAGAATACAAAGTCGTAATTAAATAAGCGGCTTGCGGTGGGTGTACTCTGTTCAAAAGAAACAAATATTTTAAGGAGCATAATATTTACATAGAAGATTGAGAGTATAGGAATGACGATAGTCGCCCTGAACGTCCCAACTAATCAACAATCGATGAAAGAGTTGAACAAGTAGTGATCATTGTTACAGAGAATCGTTGAAGCATCGTTAGCAAAATTAATGAGGATGAGGTTGGCATGGTTGACTATTTTCCTCGATTTCCAAGGAGTGGCGCGTAAGGAGTTCTGAGCACGACGCCCTACATTTCATAAAGGTGACGTCTTTGAGGGTTTTATTGTATATTTAAAATAAATAAGATCTCTGCATTAGTATTGATACTTTAATAATGCTATAGCCCATAAAAACTTAATGAATACTTTTCGTAATATTTACATCATTTTCCCCACACAGTGGTGGTGTAAGCAGATTAAATTGGAAATTAATATGAACTTTACTATGTCTGCTCAATTTGTTTTTATTCGAATATGTAAATTAAATTTTTATAGCGTTAAAATGTTCGCATAAAATGCAGATAAAAAAATTCATTAAAAGCCCACCTATTTAATGCTTACATTAATTGGGAAATCTGCATTACAATGCAACCACAAAATTGCGAAATCTCAAAATTTGCTAATGTCAGATTGTAGTGTTTTGCATTAAATTTTCATGAATTTTATTGCATTCATTAAATTGAAAATAAATATAAGTACTGATAGTTATGCGAGATTTGTATTCATGTATTCTAATATTTGCCAATACATCCACATACATATTCGTACATGCATGTAGTTTGTTCATAAATAAAAGCCACTGACTATTTGGCTAAATAATAGAAGCTAAAAATATGCACAAATATTCACTATTATATAATATGGTGTAAGTGTGTAAAAATTATTTTCAATACCACAAAATAAAATAGTGATCAACAAATTCCAAATACTTTGCAACAAATACAGATTCTATATTGTAGAAAATTAACAAAATAGCATAAAATTTCAAAACAATCAATAGGTTAACAAACACATTTAATAGATATATTTATATAAGCATGAAAATATTTAAGTTGAACCCAGCATAAGAATTGTTTGCATAAGGAGTTTTTTTATACACAAAATTATTTAAATTTTATTTTTATTATAATTTTACTTCAATTCAAATTCAATTTCATTATGAGTATATCAATTTAAATTTTGTTAGTTTAAAAATAATAAAATAAAATAAAAAATCTGGCAAGCAAATTAGTAAGCTTCTCTATGTAAACTGTAAACGTGTACAACTATTCGATTAAAAAATATTTTTCTTTGAAATTAAACTAATCTGAAATTTCCTGAGATATTCGAAAAAATTTGGTTTATTGAAAGCTGTTATAAAGGGTGAGCAATTCGAGGTTCTCTACTTTTTTAAAGAAAAAACACAGAAAATTCTATTATAATGGGGCATGTTTATTATCATTCAAAAGAAGATTCTTTATGTTTTGAAGATTGTCTCATTCAAATGTTGGCCGCAGCCCCATCTCAGATGATCCATCCGACTGGCAACTTATGAATGACACGCGTGATGTTTTGCTCCAAGGTCTTAATCGAAGCGGGATTAACCGCATACACTGTAGACTTTACTTATCCCCACAGTAAAAGGTTTAATTGTGTGACATTACATGATCCGAAACGTGAAATTATCTGCTCACCAAAGTGTTCTCTCTATAAATCCATTAATTTATGCGATGTGTGGGAAGTGGCGCTGTCTTGTTGAAATCAAATCTCGCCGAAATCACGAGCTTCAAGTTCAGGTATCAAATTGATGGTTACATTCTCAAAGGCATCAGTTTTGAAGACACAAACTCCACCAAAGCGTTGTTTTTGTTTGACGGAATGACAGCACTTGAATCTCTTCAGGTTGATCTTTGTCCCAAATACGGCAATTTTGCTTGTTTACAATCCACTGAGCCAGAAATGGGCATCATCGCTGAACAAAATTTGTCTAGAAATGTAGGATCTTCTTGAAACTTTGAAGTTGAGAGGTTCAGTTCTGTATTTTTTACGCTTTCAATTTAAGATATTAATGGAAATGCGCCAAGTCGTTCCATACGTCAGTGCGAGTTGTTTCGAACGGCGCCGAATCGACTCTTCACCGCTATATTTTCTTCATCGTGTCCTTGGCATGGTCTATTCGGTCGAATATTATCCAATAATGAATTCGAAAGCTCCAGATTGGTGATGGTGTTGCGAATAGTACACTAAGTAGGCCGATCATGTTGACCATAAGTTGAGCATGAAGCGCCCGAAACTCATACTTTATAGAACGTGAATTTTCGTAACAAAATTGAACGATTTGTAAACGTTGGTCAGGCGTAAGTCTTTTCATGATGAAATGGCAAACAATACTGAATAATAATAACATGGTAACTTGACACGACTCACGCGTGATCTGTCAAAAAAGGCTATTGAAAAAGTACCTCTACTTGGATCACCCATTTACTTCAATTCAATTAATTCAATAATAATTACATTATCCACTCAGCCCTAAAATCAGTGTTCGTTCTTCTATGAATTTTGATGTCATACTCGTATTTTTCTCGATGCTTCAAACTTTAGCCGTGGCTAAACGCATGGTAGACATTTATAAGGCTACTCAAAGGGTTAAGTGTAGACGCTTGTGGTTGGATCCTTATGTCTCCCTTTTCATCTAACCAACCAAAAAACCTTAAAAAGAATATAAGACTCCAGAGCCAGAACAATTTTCACGATGTTTTTCCTCATTTTCATATTACTGTTTTTTTTAAATTATTTCTCTCATTGCATACTAATTAGTATGAGGCCGTTGTTAAACCTTTCATTAGATCTGGGGTTTACGTGATGGTCCCAAATATATCGCATAACCTCGCTAGACGTGTGGGTATAAATTTTGCACACATTTATTTATTTATTTAGCGATCCGCTTGCTGTGAGACCGACGCCTACTCGCAACCTAACGTCTGGTGAACAGACGCTGCATTTAGACTACGGCGAGCTCTTACACCGGATATGTCGCCATCGCTGAAGCTTCCTCTCTTTTAGCCGCAGGTATGTAAATTGATCCACATGGAACTACATGCACAATAAATTCAAATTACAGCTACACTACTTCAATTTGTACTACTACCAAGTTCAGCGCACTCTCTACTTGATATTTATTTTTAAAAAAAGAATGAATGCATCGCATGCCTATATTTACTAGCTAATTTCCATGTAAAGGCTGATAACTATAGTTATTGGCGCATTAAATTAATGACCCATACCCCACACACGTACACATGCATACACATACATAATTTCTATAAATAAAATATACACCTTTGTGGGTTTTGGTTTAGATTTTCAAAAAGTCTCCATTACCACATCGCATCGCATGCATGTTTGTTGACAAAATTCCAGAAAAAAGAAAACTCTATTTATGCGAGAATTAGTGCGAAATTTATGCAAATTGTAACTAATTTAATAACATACGTTATTGAACAAGCCACCATTAAATATAGACTAAATATTATGTGCTGCATACAGAAATATATACAATATTTTGGACAAATTTTCTACAATATTTGCATGTAAATAATTTTATATGTATTTATATAAGTGCACTGTGAGTTAATTTTGTTAACATAAATAAATATTAAAAAAATATATATTTAAAACTTTTTTAATTTAATTAAAAAATTTGAAACTTTCAACACTTAGGAGCAGTCAAAATTTTCCGCAATATCCTTTTGCAGACTAGTTTTCAAGAAATTTTTAACTTTAATTACGTAGAGTCAGATCCGCAGGTAGTGACAATATATCCAAAGTATCATACCAGCAACCTTCGACTAAAATCATTAAAAATTTTCGAAAAAGAAAAACTGGCATACAAAATACAATAATATAAAATAATAAATAATATAAATAAATTGAATTTGAATATTTTCGAATCATTTTGATATTTGCGCACACAGTGCATGCATTTCCATTGAGACATCCTAATAAATAGATTAATATGAAACCGTATAGCTGAAATGATTAAGCAGATTGCGCTTATTTATAATTTTAAATTAAATTGAAATTAGCATTTGACGTTATTAAAAAGATAAAGAGAGCAGAAATAATTTCAGCGAAAAATTCCATGCCCTAACATGTACGAGTATTATTATGCGGAATAATTAAGCTCGTAAAATGTTTTCATTTTATTTACTACAAATTTTGAAACAGTAGTAGTATTTTAATAAAGTTATTTCACATTGATATAAATTATTTTAAATTTTTCTAATTGAAATATATTGTCGTCAAACCAAAAGAAAAATTGCATGCAAATTAAATACGCAGAATTTTAGTAAAATACGCCAGCTGCATTAGTAAGTGTTGAAAAAAAGCAAGCTGCTTCCTTCTTCCAGAAAAGTGTGTCCTACAGAGCTTTCTGTTCGTGAATTGAAAGATGATCGAAATCCTTTAAGTTTATCTAACCGACTAATGTTGCCCTTGTTGCGAGATTGAAAATTTTCCCAGCAAGCATGTCGCTGTAAAAGTTTTCCTTTGGAGATTTAGTTATTAAAAGAATATAAAATAGAGTTGCGAAAGGGCAAGAGAGAGTCGTGGAAAAATTCATTTTCAGCTGGGAGGACAGCTACACCAGGCATATGAGAAGTGGACTGTATACAGCGAAGAAAGGAAGAAGAATGAGCGGATAACATACAAATCGAATCTTTAAGAGATAGTGGAGGGAAATATTATGAAAAACAAAAACAAATTTTGCGCAACAATTGTTTGAAACTATAAAGAAACGGTATTTTTCCTAATAGGAACCAGTAGTTTTCGCTTGAAAGGATCGTATTCCTACCTAAAGTAAGCAAAAAGTGTCCAGCTATCGATATGCGACTATAACAATCTTCTAGATAGATGCAAAAAAACACGAATACAGCACATTTTGATAGAAGACACAAAGCCACTGCATGGAGACCGTTGCAGTAGAACGGTGAGAAAGTATCTCTTGAGGCCGTGCTATGCACTAAAGACATCGTATAATAAGGTGTGGTGAATTGCGTTCAATGAAGCTTTATACCGAATACGCTGGAGGGTATACAGTGACTTTCTGTGATAGAAATGCAAAGAGAGTTGATGCTTCTGGTGAATCGCCTACCAGTACCTTCGAACTTAGCTAAACAAGCATTCTCTCTGGTGAAAAAAGGGTAAAATGTTCCTTCTTACTAACTTACAATGCAATAGTCATATGAATGGAACAGAAATAGGTGCTTAAGTGAACGAAAGTGTTGATGGACATTGCCAAAAATGATATTCTTCTGGCGACTAAGCCTGAACCCACTAAAGGTTGTACACAAGAAATTCAGGTTGTTTGTTGATCTAAACATACGCTACAACTTACTTGCGTTATATGTGTGTAAATTGGTCTCTACTAACACTGAAGTAAGAGAGATATGAAGGAACTCGCGTATAAATGAGACAAAGTTCAAAGAACTTGAGGGAACCTAAAATTAGTTTAATTTGAATAGACCTCCATCTGATGCTGTGAAAATTCAACAAGTCTCTTTAAGACGAAACAGTTTAATTAAACCTAACCTAAATAATTACTACGCGGCCTAACCGATCTTCTAAGCAGCCGTCCTTTGACTTGGATGGTAAAGGCCGTTTATGAATTCTACTGCAAAAGGCTTTTGGAGATCGTGGAGATTCATCATTTACAACTATATTCATGTAGAGTGAAGAATGTGATATCATTGGACAGATTTGTGATTATATTTTTATTATGACGTCCTATTGTTTTTATTACTTTATATCCGAAATGCTTATTACCTTCTTTAGCTTAAGAAAGGCCCCTCGAAGTGAAAAAGTCCAGCCATATCAGCTTAACCCATTTGCTTTTTTGCTCCAAAATTCGTTCACAACAATAACGAGGCAATATTGCTGGGTCCAAGAACATTCTTTCCAGAAGCAAGCCCCACATTTCGTGAGTTGGCAGAAGGAAATCGTTGAAATATCTTTGCTCTCGCCATTTCGATCAAGTCTCTAAAGTTTGCCACCCCTAGAGACTTTGACTTACTCCTTCAAATTGTGAGGCATTCGCAAATGAAGGTTTCGGGTTCTTTCTCTAATCTACAACTCCTGCAGAAGTCTGCGTATCTAACCAATATAATGTTTACCACAAGAACACCCCTCATTGTAGATATTTAGATTTTTTAACGAGATAGCCCAATTTATCTAGTCATATTGGAATAATTTAGGCTTTCCCATTTGGAGTTAGCACCTTTTATCCTTTATATAAAACACTATAAGTACATGAGTTGGACTGAGCACTGTAAGTAAGCTAAATGACATACTTTTTTGTGAGATCTCCGAAACATTGTGAATATTCCTGGGCAGCAAAGAGATAGAGAAAATGCATTCCCACTTCATTTTTCGAGGTGCCATTGGTAAGAAATGGTGTCTTCCTCGTTTAATATGTCTTCTTTTATGGAGATTTTTTATTTTGAAAATTTCGAGAACATATAAAGTGGAGTAATCTCAAATCTGTTTGTTTATATCGTGGGAATTATAGTGGCACGTAGTATATCTGGTTGGCCTGGCGTGATTTTGAATCTTTCCATATGCACCAATGTATTTCAAGCTTCCTCGAAGCTTGACATGAATATCGGTGGTGGGTCTTCACTCGACAACTTTTCTTATTTTTGAGGTGCTATTGTTATACAGGAAAAGGAGGACTCGTTGCTTCGAAGGGCTCCTTACGATAGATAGGTACGCATTTATTGCCCTTTGGTTACTTATGGTGTACTGACTTTTTTGGACGCAAAAAAAAAATAATCACCAGTTAAATGGAAAGAAACTCGCTTTGAGAAATATAGGTATGTATTGAGCATTTTTAAGATCAGCTTTCTCAACCTAACCCAAACTTTGTATAAATGGAACCTGCGACTGCAGTAAACAGGTGTTTGGAAGTGTGGACTAATATCGCAGGCAGATAATCTCAATATCTTCGTGAATATATTTCTGAGATGTAAATAATAAAAGTACTCATCAGTCGCACCAAGACGAATTTCGTGCTCTAGATCCCTCTATGCTTGAAAACCACTTAAAGGGCTATGATGTGCAATTTAATCTAAATCTACTCCGCTTAAATTTTTTTTAATTTTACTGGATATATCTTTGTAATCTAAGCCACATTTTTAGTTGAACTAAATAGTTTTATAATAATTTTGTTGACGCTAAGGTGCACTTATGTCTTTTATTTTAATTTTCCATGAGCATAAATACGCCCTATAAACGGTATAATTACTGAAAGTTAACGAGAAAAGAAGTAAGAAACCAAAAAAATTATTTTTCTTGGAAAAAAAATTCATTTTTTCATCTGCTGATCTAATCTAAAGCTAGTTTCCGTAAGTCATACTGTCAATCTGAGTGATTCAAAAAATTATTTTCTTTATTTTAAGCCTCCAGAAGAGAGAGCAGAAGTGAGGGATTGCTTTAGACTTCCTCATGCACTCATTTGCTGTAGCATCGGAGTAATTACGGCAAACCACACAAAACCCAACAGCCTAATACAAGCATATTTGCCTGAACAGCTATAGTACTTCTACTGCTTGCCAACTTGCCATTTATGTTGAAAATAGAGAGAACTGGTGAGATATACGAGTACTTGTACCTTAATAGGTATGCAACTGTACTATAGTATGTACCATATGTGTGTTTATTGCTTACTGCAGTCTGCCACGTAATTTCTTAACAAACAAACTGATAAACAAAGCAATCTAATACAATTGCCGTCAGCATTTGAATACTGAAGTTTTAGTCACTGCAAATAACTTCTCAACTGTTCTGACTCTTTCTCTTCAACTCCAACTCCAACTCCAACTCCAACTCCAACTCCGATTCAGAGCGTCCGACTATACGACTGACTGCCCGTTGCGTCAATTACCCAACCGAGCACAAATTCACTTTAAACAAAAGAAAGATGAGTGCTGTTGTGTAGTATAAGGATGAATATATATGTATATCAGGATGTGTGTAATTATATGCACAAACCCATCAGCGTTCATACTTGTAGGTGCGTCCTGTTGGTCGAGTCTTTCATTGCTGGCACACAGTGACATGCTTTACAGACTACGTTCATTCTGTGCTCTGTTACAGCAAGTAATCTGACCATTTGTATAAATGTTTGTACCTTCATTAGTTCATTCAAAATGACGGTAACGAGTTACGGAAGAAATACAACCCCAATTTTCAAACAAACATGTTGGCGCAAAATATGCAATTGCGGCAGATATAAAAGCATACAATACGCACATATGTACCTATATACGGCTGTAGATATGTTTGTATGCACCTAGCAGTGAAATGAACTAATTTGGAACTACTTTGAAACTAGTATCCAAAGCAAGTTAACGAATTATAACCTTTCATTTGAAACAACTAAAATTTAGTGATATTCTATTGGGGGATAAATGCAATTTTTTTCTTTCAGTTATATTCCAGCTTCAACTAGTTTACAGTGGACTAAAATTGGAGTAGTCAGTTTTAAGCTAAAACTTAATATTTTGTTATGATAATAACTAAGGTTCACTAAGTAAAATATTGAATAAAAAAAATATATTCTAATTGATTTTTTACTAAATACAACTTTTTTAGTGTAAAACTGCTGACAAATTGGCAATCTATTTTTTGATTCAATAAAATAAACAAATATTTCGAGACGGTGATGTATAACGCGAGTACATATTGTTATTTATCGATTAGTGGTATACCAGCTGCATACCAGTTCCAAAGGAACCAAAAGTGAATTAGTTCAGTTTTGTAAAAAACATCTTATAATTATTGTTGGAAAATAAAAATAAAAAAACAAAGTAATAAAAGCTTTTAAATTCTATAAATTATTTTTATTGATATATGTGATTAAATTTTCTTCTAAATGAAATTCATTTTGTAGTATAAATACTAACCGAGCTAGACTAGTTGGAAAACTGTTTTCAATAAAAAACAACATCAATACTCAGATATCCCACGTAAGGCGAATTACAGTTTTCCCCGTCAGAAAAATATCAGTTCCATACTAGTTCAAAATGTGCCAAAAGTGGAATCGTTCCGTTTTTAACTAAAACTTTACTTAAAATTGTTTTTTGCGGCCATGCTCATTTTATTTTTTTAAGAGTATAATCAAAGGAGATAAAGTTATAAAAACTGATAAGAATTCTGTAAAAAGTATTTATTGATCTACGTGTACATATATGATGACATTTTCTTTCAAATAAAAATCTATATATTAAGAGTAAAAACGCTTAGTAAACTAAACTTCTAGCCTAACTGATTATCTTCAATAAAAATAAATAATTTTTTAACAATTTACAGTTTTCGCACAGAAATATACCAATATCATACTAGTTCAAAATGAACCACAACATAACTAATTTTGTTTTGAACTAAAACCCGTGCAATATCAATCAGGGCTTGTTTGTAATGAATTTATATTTTTTTAACTAGTTTGATGCAGGATATACCATATACTACATACATATGTACACGTATGTATGCATGTATGTAACAAATTTTCACAAATCCGCACAAAATACTTGCAGACACCTACATATTATATGTACACCATACCATCTGCACAAATACAAAGGTGTGTTTGTATAGATTTTGGTATGTGTTAGAAAGTTACATACGCACATAGCCTACAATCTAGTATGTACATACGTGTACTTCTTTCTGCTTTCACACGCCAGCATTTTGAAGAGTTGAAGTGTAGAAATTCTGCATTTGACGCTGAAACTGATGTTGTGGCTGAGGTTGAGGTTGTGGTTGAAATGCGTAGTAACAACCGGTTGACAGCCAACTTTTACGCCTAATTGTCGGATGCCGGTAATTGTTGTTGCGCAGTTAATGCTTCGAATCCTCTTTGGTATGCCGTTGCGTATGCGCAACTTCTCTAATATGAAACTTTCTTCTTTAACACTCAAATATTCCAGTAAAGCTCAATACATACACACACATATGAACATAAATATGTATATGTTTATAAGAAAATAAGTCTAAAGTACTTGACATATGCGCATACATGCATAAATTCATAAGAATACAAGTATATACTCGTATACGTACACATATGTACACATGTACTCGTATATATATGTACAATATCTAGACATTTATTTCTACTTATTTGTTAACATAGCTTTTACAGCACTTCAAATTGCTCTCATAATTAGTTGAACAAGCAAAGTATTGCATCACAAAAAGAAAAAAAAATGAATAAAAAACCAGGATAATAATTCCTGGTAAGTGAATAACGAAAGCAATTATGCTGAATGCACAAGTGTAGAATATTTAGTAGAATTACCGCGGAAGGAAGTCATTATTTGAAGAGCGAAATGCGTTTTTTTTAAGAAGTTCTAGAAATTAAAGCTTTTCAAAAAGTTTTTGAATTTACTACTTTTTGATAAAGAGATATGTTATGTCTTTGGGTGGATGTTAAAACTTTATTTGGTGTATTTAAAAACTAAAAAACATTATTGTTAGTAAAAACAGACACAAATTCGCAGCGTTTCCCAATACCTTGGAGTGTATTTTAGTTATGAACTTAGTATATTATAATACAAATTAGCCAGATCTAAATTCAGCTATGGGAGTGAGGAATATTTAATTATTACCACTCTCCCCAAGTAATTGTTTCTGGAATAGCCCATATACGTGTATAGCTTGACCGAAAAAAGTGAAAATATGGACGAGTACAGAGGAATAAGAGCTAAATTAAACGCTCTTTGTATTTTGGAAAAAATATTACTAAAGCGCTGTATAAATATTCTTTTCAAATATATTATTGCTAGACACATCCTGAACAGCTTTATGGGCGTATTATCTGCAAAGCATAGAGTTCGCTTCGCTCTTCGGCGTCAGTTGAAAGTACCAAGTGAAACCAGTTCACTCTCCACCTGATCATTTCAACGGATTGAAGATATTCCTCTTCCTTTCCTTCTACTGGCGGATACTGTATCGAATGCGTTCAAAGTTGAAGTGTTTTTATTCATTTGGGTGACATGACTTAGTTAGCGTAGCTGCCGTCTCCCCATTTGCTGAACTATATCACTGGTATCTTATAACTCGTATATCTGATCGTAATTGTCAGGGGACGTGGCAGCCAATGCGATGACTGCTTGTTTGATGACAGGAGATATTTCGTCTAGACCACGTTTGCTTCTTTGTGAAGCTTGGATAAGGCAGTACTTATGGCGCCTTTGCCCATCTAAAAGACTGTGCCTAACCGATGTTACTCTGCAGCTGTTATTACTTTCTCCAGCATTAAGTGACCTTTCTTGAAACGTAAAGGCAGCACATTCTGTACTGTCGAAGGCAGCACGAAGGATGGAGCCATGTGTAGAAGTTTACGCAAATGAGGAAAGTTTTTGAATGCTAATCACCTGAGGGTGGCCAGAAATGATTCTTTACATGGTTCAAGCAGCTCACAACTTTCTGCCTTAGATCAAATGTCCTCTGGGCAGCCAGCAAACCTCCGTTTGGAGGCGCGCTAAAGTGAGAAAGCGAGTTACAATGCGGTTGTGCATAGGGTTTGAGATCCATCAATTTAAAAAAATTAGCTCCAATGAGAAACAAACAATACCAATGAAAAGGTTAAAATAGCATTGGTTGAGAACTTTTACTTTTGATTATGAACCCTTAAAATGTACAAAGGATTATCATTTGAGGGCATTCATCTGGAATCCCTTAATTGAGAAAGTGTCACTGCACAGCTAGTTGATGATTAAAGTTAAGTCTGAAATCATCGAAGTCCAGGCAATGTGACATAGATGGCATCCCGGTGGATGAACATCTTGCAACAGTGCCTAGAACTCACCTTCTATCGTGCTTGGCGACTTCATTGCTACGATATGAAAAGAAGATATCTTTGGCGTAACAGCCTTCAGGGCAAAACAACCCCAAACAATTCGGCCTCTGTTGATCACAGATGGACTCTTTTGGATGAGTGCTGCCTTTATGCGGTCCAGTTGTTGGCAAGGGCCGAATTGAGCGTTTGGCTATAGGAGAGCAGCTCGTAGTAGATGATTCCTTGCCAATCCCACCAAACACACAGCAAAACCTTCCTGGTCGTCAGTTCTGGCTTGGCCACCATTTCCGCCGGCTCACCGCGTTTCGACCACGACCGATTCCGCTTGACGTTGTCGTAAGTGATCCATCATAAGTGATTCACCAAACGCTTCGGAAATGGGTCGATTTTGTTGCGATTCAAGAGCGATTCGCAGATGGAAATTCGCTCCATCATGCTTTTTTGCGTTAGTTCGTGTTGCACCCAAACATCGAGCTTTTTTTTGAATCCAAGGTTATTCAAATGGTTCCAAACGGTATTCTGGCTTATCTTTAGTTCCTCAGCAATTAAATGATGCGACACATAACACTAGTACTATGGACAATAGCGCTATCTCTTAGATAAAAACCGAAAGAACCTTTTACTTGACCTAATACATATATTTGTCTATGCTACCAGCTACTAAAAAAAATCATCATCTCAATTATGGTAGGCTTTTGTGCAGTTAAGAATACCTACGAACGGTTTCTGCTCACTGGAACCTACAGCTCGGTTTAATGTTAGAGGGCATATAAAACTCCCTGCCAACAACGAAAGGGGAAGCAGACGCATTTGAAGGCAAATGAAGAAAACGACCACAATACATGAGTATGCAGATTCTGCTCAAAACTTCTATAGAATTTTCTAAAACTTACAAGAAAAAGGAATCTGAGGAAATTAATGCCCATAGTAAGAGCATAGTGGGTGTACGGAGAAAAACAATGGCAGTGAAAAGTAAACACTAGAAAAAGGCGGACTCGAAACCCGATGATGGAATGGAAGTCTTGTCGGCGGCTACTGAGGTTATTTCGTACTTATGAGCGAAACCTCTGAGTTTGAAATAATGCAGTTTAATAGCCGTTGGTGGAAGCATTAGGTGGAGTAAAATCCGGCTGTACTTGATGTCTCAAATAGATACCGAACGGCAGAAACATTGAAATCACTCTTGCCAACAAGTGCTACTGGCAATTGAGAAATTAAGTCCACTCTCGAGGAACAAAGACAAAACGATACTATAATTCTCATACTGCATCATGGCACTGAAGATTGGACATCGACAACATCCGATGAGTTGGCTTTGGGAGTCTTTTATACAAAGGTTTCGCAAAATATGTATGGTACTCTGCGTATACTTGGGTGTCGGCGAATAACAATGAGCTGTAGAAACCTATAACGAAATTGAAAAAGTTGTGCGAATTACCAGAAAGCTGCTAT
>JAWMAG010000069.1:9846535-9931535 GCA_037013455.1 Ceratitis rosa | reverse complement strand
TTCAGAGAAAGCTCAAATTTTTTTATTCAAAGTATTGACCATTGGTTTCTATACATTTCGCCCATCTCTCAGGCAAATTATGGATACCATTCAAAAAAAACTTTTTCTCTTTCGAGGCAAACCATTCGACGAACCATTTTTCGACTTCTTCAAAATTAGCGAAGCACTGCTCTGCAAGGGAGTGTCCCATCGATGCGAAAAGGTGATAGTCGGAGGGGGCGAGGTCTGGAGAGTACGGCGGGTGCGATAATATTTCCCTGTTAAGTGTTTTTAATGTGTCTTTCACCAGTTTAGCGGTATGAGACGGCGCGTTGTCATGTTACAAGATAACTTTGCCATGTCTTCGGGCCCATTCCGACCGTTTTTCGATCAAAGCATGATTCAAATTGATCATTTAATGTCGGTAGCGATCCGTGTTCATCGTTTCACGAGGTTTTAACAACTCGTGGTACACCATACCACACTGGTACCAACAAACACAGAGCATTATCTTACGGCCAAGGCGATTTGGCCTTGCAGTCGATGGGCCAGCCTCACCAGGGGAAAGCCATGATTTCTTTCGCTTCGGGTTCTCACATGTTTTAATCACTGGAGCATGTTCACCATAAGTTTCTATCAGCAAGCTTCAGGTAAGCTTCAGCTGCTTTTTTCTTTCGACGAAATAAGAAAAGCAACGAATGCCGCAAATACGATGTACTTGGAACGAAACTCGACATATTCACTGAGGTAAACAAATATGACGCTATTATTTTGGCGGAATGTGACTTGCATATTTTTGTAGGTTAATGTCAATAGAAAAAAATTACATACATGCCAAATCATAGAAATTTATATAATTGCTAGGGACATCTACTAGTAAAACCGGCACACTTTAACAAACACACCTAGTATAGCTTCTAGCACTATTTATGGCATTTTTATTATTTTCTTGGAGCAATTTTGATAATGTAGCCGCCAGAATTTTAATCAGAAAGCACGGCAAATAGAACCAGAGATATTTTTTGACAAAAAGCTTTTCTCTTTGTAAGGCATATTTCTTGAAAGTGGGAACATACATTTCGGAACCGCAACTTATAGATTCTATTATACTATTCCATCTATGAATCAACTCTTCACAGACCCCAATCATTTCAGATGCCAATTGTGGCTGCTGGAAAAAAACCTCTTGCCTTTGTTGGTGATCCGAAAACACTACTTGCTTCCGATATATCCACTAACAACGACATTTACACAAGTTCTTTTACAGCAGCTTTGGCTACGTCAAGAATTTGCATTTTTTTTTTATAGCCTGTTCGCTGTATGCAAAACACACTCAGGGCTTCGAATCCGAGTATGGAGTAATCTGTTATACGTCTAAGAGTTTGAACAAGAGCAGTGTCATTAATTTGCTTTGGACTTTGCAGATACCACCCACCTGTGAAGATGAGTTAGCCAGTGCATTAGAAACTTTTCCGTCGATCATTGTCAAATGGAATTGGCTTTGTTTTTTGAAATCTCATTAACAATACGAGCAACTTTCAATCGAAGATTCCTTTTAAAATAATAACTTCTGTATCGAGTTAACGATGGCATCGGATTCTTCTATAGTATGCAAGATTCCTTCAGTATTTCCAATAGCACTATGCAAAAAGCAAACAAACTATCATCACTAATATTGGTGTTTGCATTTACAAAGCCTTGCCGGTAAGTTGAATGTCCGCTACTTCCATCACAACCGCACTTACAAATGGCAGTGACGCGTAACAATATGATATCCTGCTAAGGTATATGAGCTGAATAATCTAATACATACATATATCCCATTTGGAAAAAAATTTTTCTTTGGCATCTGTTATATCATAGTATATTGGATATATGGTGGCTTTTTTATATCAACTCTCTTTCATAATTGATATGATTTAACATCAATAAAATTTTCAAATATTCAAATATTCAATATATATGTAGTTTTCAACTAAATATTATTATTAAAATATGACAAAATATGTTAAAAATGTTTGGCTTTTTTTTTAATTAAATTTAATAAAGTTATAACGGACCGGCGAACAGTGTGTAGATTATAAGGTATGATCTAGGTGATGTGAACATAAGAGAATAGATGTGAAGTAAACATTGACAATTATTTCTTGCTGCAACATATAAAGCAGGTCACAAACACAAATTAAAACCAATAATACAACAAAAAAAAAAAAAAAACAAATTTTTATAGAGGTTTCAAAACACATCGCAAATACCAGTTGTGTTAGTTGAAGTTTGCCGGTTTTACTAGTAGATGTGCTATATGTATAAATTTCTATGATTTGGCATGTATGTAATTTTTTTCTATTGACATTAACCTACAAAAATATGCATTCCGCCAAAATAATAGCGTCATATTTGTTTACCTCAGTGAATATGTCGAGTTTCGTTCCAAGTAAATCGCATTTGCGGCTGAAGCTTACCGGTTGCTGATAGAAACTTATGGTGAACATGCTCCAGTGATTAGAACATGTGAGACATGCTTTCGTCAATTTCAAAGTGGAGATTTCGAACCGACAGGCAATGAGCATCCTGGTGCAGCGAAAAAGTTCAAAGACGAGGAATTGCAGGAGTTATTGGATGTTGATCCAACCCAATCGCAACAAAAATTGGCAGAAACACTACATGTGACTCGAGGAGCAATTTGCCAACGTTTAAAAGCCATGGGAAAGATCAAGATCCAGTATGGAAAATGGGTGCCACACCAGCTGAACGATAGACAAATGGAAAATCGAAAAACCGTTTGTGAAATGAAGCAGCATTTCGAAAGGAAATCTTTTCTGCATCGAATTGTCACGGGGGACGAAAAATGGATTTATTTTGAGAACCTGAAGCGAAAAAAATCATGGCTTTCCCCTGGTGAAGCTGGCCCATCGACTGCAAGGCCAAATCGCCTTGGCCGAAAGATAATGCTCTGTGTTTGTTGGTACCAGTGTGGTGTAGTGTACCACGAGTTGTTAAAACCTCGTGAAACGATGAACACGGATCGCTACCGAAAACAAATGATCAATTTGAATCATGCGTTGATCGAAAAACGGTCGGAATGGGCCCGAAGACATGGCAAAGTTATCTTGTAACATGACAACGCGCCGTCTCATACCGCTAAACTGGTGAAAGACACATTAAAAACACTTAATTGGGAAATATTATCGCACCCGCCATACTCTCCAGACCTCGCCCCGTTCGACTATCACCTTTTCGCATCGATGGGACACTCCCTTGCAGAGCAGTGCTTCGCTAATTTTGAAGAAGTCGCAAAATGGCTTGTCGAATGGTTTGCCTCGAAAGAGAAAAAGTTTTTTTGGAATGGTATCCATAATTTGCCTGAGAGATGGGCGAAATGTATAGAAAGCAATGGTCAATACTTTGAATAAAAAAGATTTGAGATTCCTCTGAAAATTAAGTGTTTTCTTTATCGAAAAAACCGGCAAATTCCAACTGGTAAATGAGGATTGACGAAACTTTAGCAAGTATCCCACACGCAAAATAGCCAGGAGAAATACGTCGAAACACCGTATTCATGCGCTTTTATGTTCTTCCGATCCATGCATTTCGTCTTTGCGGCCTGTTCAAAATAGTTCCAGTCAATTAAATAACTTTGATGAATATATTTCTGAACTTTTATGTAATGGAAGCAAAGAGCTAAACTCGGAAAAAACCTAAACAGGTCTTTTTCATATTATAATATAAAAAAATATTCTAAATTAAGGACAATAAATATCAATTTTTATCAGGATAATCACCAGGATCTGTTTTTTTATTGTAGATATTTAAAAATAATATTTTTTTAGAGTACAAAAAAAAAAAAAGGAATTAAAAAAAAAAAGTTTTCGAAATTAATTTTTTTTTTTCACATTATAGCCAAATATGTGGTCTACTAAAACAAATGTAAAACATGTTTTTTAAAAAATTCGTTTGAAAAATATAAATTGACCGACGCTAAATTACTCATTCCGGCCACTGTGCGCTGTCTCGTAATTTACTGATTTCCGTGAATGTTGTAGTATACTTCATACAGTTTATCATTAAATTCCCTGCAGTATTCGCCATCGCCAATACGTAGAGGGACTATAAATCTTCCAAACACCCTTACTTCCGATTACTTCCAAAACCTACTCATCGGATGTTGTCAACGTCCACGTTTCTGAGCGACTTGTATAGTTTGGTTTTTGTTCGAGGAGAGAGAATATTGCCTTTTAATTGCCCCCTGCGGGCTAGGGGTTGAAGAATTTTCTTGCGGTAAGGCATTCCTGTCATAAGAGGCGACTACAATTCAAAAGTTCCCGCGACAGTCGGGTCTTCATACTGGAACGACCGGAATTTTTAAACATTCAAGGACTGTCACTCCCGCAACATTCCTCAAAAAGTACGTTGCGGAATATTATGACGGGTATAACAACAATAACAACAGTGTAGGCGGTTATTTTGTTGTTTTTTCTGAGAGGCGACCGCTATTCGAAAGCATTATAGTTGGGTGATGGAACGTCTGCTCCATCGTATTTGATTGTGGTTTCGGGTTTCCATCTCCAAGTGTTTTATTTCTTGGTGAATGCTCTCAGAGAGCAAGAATGGAAGTCGAGTAAAAAATTATTTCACTGGGTATTGCTGTAGAAGTTTCTTGACGTCGAACTATTCTTATGTCTGTTGTTGCGTTCTTGGCTGTAATCTAGTGATCTGAGTCGATGTTATTACCTAAGAGTGTACACTTATTTAATACACCAAATACTTATAGAGAGAGCCCTCTATTATACCTTGGTCGGTCTATTTACGTGTCTTTCCATCTGGTAACAGCTAAGTACCTTGATTATTTATAGATAACTATCTTTCAGATCACGGCAAAATCGATCAGCCTCAGCTCCTTTGAGAAGGTTTCATGGTGGAGGCTGAATTTTGCGACCTTTGTACCAAAGATACCTTCTTTAAATACCCTGGTATTAAACCGATTGTTATCCTGACAGGTGGAGCTCAATAAGATGCGCTTTAGAGCTTCATTGAAAGTATTTTGAGCCAAATTTTCCTGCTAAATACTGCGACCAATGAAACGCAAACCATTAATTATCTCGCTAAAGGTTTTTAAAACTAGTTTGGACTACAAACAGCTTTGAAAATTAAAATTAAATTAAATTATTTTTGCTGGACTATTGCGTATTATGAACGTTCGTACGACACATAATTAATTTAATCCCAATATACCTATGTAGCTCTTCTCTCGCGTGCCATGTATGATTTACTCAAAGACAGCTTATGTGAAATAAGCAAAATTTTGCAGTTTTCAAATTCTCTGAAACAAATAGCAGCACAATTGATTAAATTCAGCACGTCAAAGCATTTGTTTGATGTCCTAAAAACAAAAGGAAATAGTCTGACTATAAACGTGCCTATTAAAGCTCGAAACACGTTGTGCACAGGTTAAATATAGTCACTAATTTCAGTAGAGAAAAAACACCATCAACACACCACCGCCGACGCCACCTTCGCCACTACCAGCATGCTGGCAGCGTGACAGCGCAGCACAAAGGCAAATCAGCTAGACGGACAGCGAGCAAATTGTGTAGTGTCCTAAATGAATTTGTCGACGAATTTGAGCCTTTTCCTCCTTCACACATACATATATAAATACATACAAACATACATATAGGAGAGGCCTTGTTAATGTATTGTTGTTGTGCGCTAATGCGTGTTGTGTGCTTCTAATTTCATTACTGCATCACTGCGCGTAAACCGGTGCGCTGCACTTGTATGTGTTTGTATATACACGTATGTGTGTATGGTATGTGTGTGTCTGCACACCTCGCCACTGTAATAAGTATGCTGGGTAAACTGCTTCACGGGATGTTGTCATCAAAAAGCGTGCTGCTGCTGCTGCTGCTATTAATAGTTGAATGCCAACCAAGCGAATTCGCAAAAGGGATAAAGAGAGCTTATATGTATGTATGTATGTATGTATGTATGCGTGTGTTTGTATATGTATGTAAATCTATAGAAAATGCGCTTGCAAAGCGCGGCGTTTGGCAGCAGAGTGCAAATGTGCAATTTGCAATTAAAATGACCGAAAATAGCGCGTTCACGCTTACAGGTCGCCGGAAACAGGCCGTTGAGAGACCAGCAGGGCATAGCCTGGTCGAGCAGGTCAGTTGTTGTTGCTGTTGGTGAAACAAAATGCTGAAAATCGATTTTAATTGCAAAAGCAGTGCGCTTAATTGCTTTTTCTATTACAATCAATGCAAGCGAGCGCGCAAGCACAAGCGCTCATCCAAATTTCCATGAAAGCATCAAAACACAATTATGTACACACATAAACGACAAATCTATCTAAGTGTATGTGTATCTAAAAATGGGGTGGTTGTCTAATTTTATTGCTCGTTCAAATGATTTTTGCTGTTATCACTTAATTTTTGGTTTCACCGCTCTTGTTGTAGATATTTTCTATTTTCTGTCGATCGCTGTTGTTGATTGCACTCGATTGCTGATTCTGGCTACGACCATCGATAATAATCACACCGCGTCAACTTCTCATTGCAATGCCGTAATGACAGGATAAGAGTTTGACTCTCGAGTATTGGAACGAAGTGACGGGTTGGTAGCGTTGCATTTAAAATGCACAAAACGGCTGTTAACAACGGTGAGAATGTATTTCGGCATGAAGACATAGATATTTTCATAGATTTGTATGAATACATACGCATACAGTGTGACACAAAAATGAGTACATTATGATACGTTCTCCAACTTCAGCAATAATCTCTTTATAGAGTGCAGTTTACCATTGTGAACGTTACATAAGCCCAACAGTACTGTCTTTCTGCTATCTGAACAGATGTAATCATTCTGTATATAATCCCTAGAGTGAGTAATTCCTTGGCTCGCTCATAGGTCTTACAGCCTGCACCGCCGCTTTGTGATGGGATGCTGTTGAGGGCATGCGTTACTTGCATCCACTCGCGGTGTTTCCAAGGGACACCTAGCTATTTTGGTTGTTGAGGTGGTTATCAACGTCTGACCACTTTTATTGGGCACTGATGCCATCTTTGGTTTACTTCAAACTGGTATTCTGCTCCTCCGTGAGCTATGCGGCAGGTATGGCGCTTAGCTTCTTGTAAACCTTCAAAGCGGCCCGGCGGTTCCTATGAGTTCTGATTTTGAAATAACAGGGCTACCAATGCAGATCATTTGTACCTGCTGTTCCGGACGTGGTAGCGAATCATACAAGGTTGGGTCTCGACACTAAACTAATGCCGGGTTTGTGTCTGCTTCATTCTACTGCTGTTTAATACCCCTTTCTGGCTTCCCGTGACCCAAGTGGCGATTTTGCATTTACTTTCAGGAGCACAAAGTTTCTTCCAGCTTCCCATTTTAGGACATAGCAAAAAGACATGAGTTTCATAGGCTTAAGGAGCTTGGACAGAGTAGACCATTTTGGCTGGTTCTATAGTCAACGAGAGACGAGACCTTTCGGTGGCCGGAAAAATGGGAAGCAAAAGATTTGACAGAGCTACAACTCCAGCAAATCACCGTTTCTCTCAGAAATGGACCGGTATTCGGAAGGCTCCTTTAGATTACGGCGCTGTATGGATAGATTGGGGGAAAATAATATGTCGACACCATTAGGGCTTAGTTCCGTTGCGTTCAATTGGTTGAAAACGTCATTGTGTACTTACGGTGAGAAGGACTTATTGCCACTTTTTTGGCAGCTATTTGATCTACTTTGGTATAGTCTAAAATCTTCCTTCCCAGATATAGATTGGCGGTATGCATCTAAAGTACAGGGCGCCGATGTAGCGGTCCCAACGGCTTGTAGTTTGAAAACTTGTTAGCAGCGTCCACAACAGCGAGCACTGCTGACCCTTCTCGCTCTCTCCTCCACATTGAGATTCCATAACAGATTCCTCTCCTAGAGAAAGTTGATGTGCTTGGCGTGTTCCAAAGCTGTTCTGCACACCTTTGAGAAAAAGAGATTTCTGAGCACCGTCCATATTGAAAGAGTGCCATTGCTACCTGTTACCGCTCAATCATTGCAGTGCTAGCTTGCGAGAGATAATAAACCAATATCAACGAAACAAGGATTTTAGTACGCACTACATGGTCTCCTTCAGGACGAATTTTGGCAAAATTGACGTGGTGATTTTGCATTTAAACCTTAACTAAAATTTCTATATACAATTAGATGCTGGGTTCACTGTATGTACACGTAGTATGTATACATATTTGTTATTGCTCCTGGCACCATCCGCTGACCACTCGCGCCAGCAGCGAACATGAAATTAAATTAGATTTGTCTGCAGGCGGGCGTGTTGCACTTAACTCATTGAAGCGACATGATAATGAAAATCAATGCAGACACTAGACAATAATGTTTAAAATGACAGGTGTGAAATTAATATTCAATTCTCCGTTTTAATTTAAAGCATCAACACCGATAAGAAGAGTTAAATTTTCTATGAAATATATAATTCTAAATTAGATCGAATCGAAGTTCGGAGAGACCATTTTATAATCAAAACTTTGCACCACTCGTCAGTACTAAGAAAAAAGTTGGACAGAGATATAAGTGTCGCAAAGCAATATACAAAGGAATTCTTTCAAAGCAGTACGTAACCATACACTTTTTACATCCTCTCTAAAAAATGAAAACTGAATAATGAATATCATTGTATGGTCAAGCCAATTAAATTTCAGAACAAACAAGAAAATCTAGCATAGTAAAAATTGTCTAAAAGAACATAGGTATAACGTTAAACTGACTGGGTCATTACTAGTAACAAAGAGGTCAGGTCACCACTAACAGGCTGACGACTCATGGCTTTAAATTATTCAGGAAAAACAGGGGAATGGAGGCAATGACAAAAACTCAAAACATCTGTACAAGAAGTATAGCCGAATTCAGTGTTTCTCTATAAGAGATTTTGCGAAGAGCAAAATAGTTCAACCTAACCTAAAATATATACTATGTTAAATATTAAAAACTATGTATTTTTCAATATAAATGTGTTTTCTTCTTTATTGGTGTAGTCACAGCTTAAGGGGTTATACAGTTATGATTTTCAAAAAATCGATTTTTTTTTTATTTTATTTCCTATATCTACATATATTTAAGAATACACACAAGAAGTTTCAAATCGATCCGGCAAATATTTTCGAAGTTACACGCACATTTGTAAAGACGTTTCGGAGCACTTGGAAGTATAAGTATAACTTTAAACGCGTTTTTCTCAGAATGTTGTTTTCAAAGTCGGTGACCACTATAACTCAAAAACGGCTGTCTAAAATTTTAACACAAGCTTCTTGAATATATTTTTCAGTGATTAAATGAAGGTTTTATTTTTTCGATAAAAACTTTTTTTTATAAACAATTTAAAATCGAAATTTCGCTGAAAAATCGACTTTTTTCTTTGATAAGGCGCCATTTTGACAAAAAATTCTTTTTTGCTTATTCCTTCGTGATTAGTCACTAGATTTAACATTACTTTAATGAAATCTGTTTAGTGTTTTAATTTCAGATGATCCAGTTCAGAGATATAGTGGTCACCGCAAGACGTCTTTTTTCAGAGGACCTCCTGGAGATCAGCTGTAGCTCTTCTCCAGAGAAATATTTTTACTAGTTATAAGGATTAAAATATTGTTGAATAATACCATAATAAGTATGTAAACTTTTTGAATCAATAAATTCTAAAGACTTCTCAAAAAAAATTCTTAAAAATTCTTTATTTTTGCCCATTAACTGTATTAAGCGATCATAGCCGAATCAACAATATCTCACAAAGGACCAGAAATCGTATTCTAAATTTTTATCACGTAGACTCTCAAGGCCCCCAGATCGGATGTCGACTTATAGAGTTTTGCTTCGGTTCGTCAAGAAAGAATTTTAAATTGGGTATTCAGTCTAAAGTAGCGCCGGTTAGCAAGAGTGATTCAGCGTTGAATTTCAAGGCTGAAATAGTTTTTGGTATTAATGCTGATTCCTAGATGGACGAAATCATCTAGGACCTCGAAGTTATGACTGTCAACAGTGACGTGGAAACCAAGTCGCGCATGCGATGACTGTTCTTGTGATGACAGGAGATATTTCGTCTTGCCCTCGTTCACTACCAGACCCAGTTGCTTCGGTTCTTTATCAAGTCTGGAGAATGCAGAACTAACCGTGGTTGTTGAGGCCAAAAATGTCAATATCATCGGCGTACGCTAGCAGCTGTACACTTTTATAGAAGACTGTACCTTTTCTATTCAGCTCAGCTTGAAGGAATTACACGATGGAGAGTCACCCCGATTGAAACCTCGTTTGGTACCGAACGGCTTGGAGAGGTCCTTTCCCATTCTGACTGCGCTTCTGGAGTTGCTTAACGTCAGTTTGCACAGTCGTATAAGTTTTGTGGAGATACCAATTTCAGACAAAGGGGTGGTGTGTATCGATATTTTTTTTCACATATCTTTTCCAAGACTCTTGATAGGACCTTATATATGATATTTAAGAGGCCAACACTACAATAATTAACCCATGGGATCTTCTCTTTTTTAGAGATTGGACAAAGCACAATTAATTTTCAAGCTTTCATCTGTTAATACTTGGCAAAGAAGTTGATACATGCACCGTGTCAGCTCTGCCATTAGTCCAAGCTGATTTATTGTTCTTTAAATGGGCAATTGCTTTTCGAACCTCTTCAGCGTAGGGTAAATGAACATCTTTTCTCTCATTATCGATTGGAGTTTCGGGTGAAAAATCTCCTTGTGTTCCATGTTCAATGCCATTCAGCTCTCCACAAAATCACTTACAAAAATCACTTCTCTGGGTCCTTCGATATTGAAACCTTCCATAAGTTGCCGTATGTTTTCCTAAAATTTTCAAGCATTACCCTTGTCGGCCAGCTTCGCTTCCCTGCAGGGAAAAACAAACTAGTATGCAAAAATTCTAGTTAAATACTAGTATGTTGAAGATGAAATCATACCAGTTCATTATTTGTAAAGAAGTCAACCAGTAACGGCAAAAATAATAATTTCCACCCCCGTTTGTTGTTGTTATATCGGCGGTGAATTCCATTTTCTGCTCTGTTCTACTGAAGTGAGCAAACTGATAGTAACTGTTACATTGTCATATGTAATAGCCGAGTGGTTAAAGGTTATCTCGGTAGCGCATTAAGCTCCTGGTTCGAGTCCCGCCAGAGGAAAATTAATTTTTAATTTTTTTGTTTTAATTTTTGGTGAGCCAGAAATGTTTGCCATTCATATGTTGTTGTTGTAGTACACTATGGTTGTATTCCACTTCCAAAAAAGTTCTGTTGAAGTGCGCAGATTTCGTTACTCGTTACAACGTAGAGCCTAGTGGTTAGAGGTCTTCACTGCGAAGCGGGAGGGTCTCGGTTCGATTTTTGCAGCCGGCAAACTCATTTTTAACTTATTTATTTAGTTTTTTTTGGTAATGAACTAGTATACAACTGGTATGAAACTGATGCAATATAGGACAATTGTCAGCTCGTAGGACACCGCCGTGTTAAAAATACCATTTGCTTACATGGAAAATGGATGAAGGTGAATTAGTTGGTGTAAAAATGTAAACTAGTTGGATTCTAGTTGACAACTAGAATTTTCCCCTGCAGGGTTCCTAGTCACTCATTTCCAGTATGTATAGATATTGATAATTTTTTTATTTTGTAGGGAAATTTATTTCAGTAATCACTCTCCTAACGCTATGGCAAACAATTTCTACTAGGCAGTTACTTATGTATATACGAGTATGTTACTTGGATACAGATATTTGTAATTTTTTACACATTTTATACAAAAATACATATGTACTATGTATGTACATGCAAGCAACATTTTATTGAATTCATTGACAGTTTTCTAATCAATTTTGGACATTTGCTGCATTCTCCATTGATGGCCATTGACTTTGTTTCAATTGTTGTTTTAGTAGGTAGCAGATAGTAGTAGTTGTGAGTATGATTGTTTTCAATGACGAAAATTGTTTTCATTACTCTGAAATATCATGCATTTTATTGTTGCAATTCGGATGTTTTTTTTTCACTTTTAGAACTTTCTAAATGCAATTGACTTTCGAATAAATTCTCGCTTCAAATTTACTTCATTCAATCTATCGATCTATTCATCAGCTTATCCACTATTATTTGTTGACGTTCTATGTCTGTTTGCTTTAATTTAAATCGAAATAATAAAGCTACTACATACCTATACTATACGTATACGAGTATACCTGTGTATATGTATAGTTTACCGATATTAAAAATAAATTATCAATCAAATGTCACAAAGTTTCATTGCCGAGTTTTTTAATCTTTTCAGCAGCTCTTGCGTTTATTCATTTTGAGTATCAAGCGGTATTTATAAGCCACCTATAAAGTGAAAAAAAAGTAACATTTATATGTATTTTAAAACGCGCTAAACACATGCTAAGCTCTTTGGAGTTTTCACAATTGAATTTCTACTGACAGGACAAATTCATGTGTTTCGTATGTATAGTTAAATCCTTTAAGTACATAAATCTTGGTTTATAATATTTCAGCAATAAATTTAATGAATATTTTTCTAGTTAGTTTGTTAGTTAGGTTGTTTAAACACGGCGTCCCTTCATTGTGCACACTTAGGCCTGTTGGCCTGTTGTGATATCTATGGGGCGCTATATCTGTACGGCAGTCGAACTGAAAGTTACCTAGAAAACAATGTTGCGCTACAATTAAGGCGGGGAGTGGCTCCACCTCCTCGTCTATATCTTTGCAACCGCGACAGAAGTCAGTAGAGAAACATCCCATCCTTCTACCATTAGTCCCCATTAAATAGTGTCCGTTTATTACAGCTGTTATGTATGTGGTAGTTTTGTTTAGAAAGAGTAGAGACTTAGTTTTTCTTGTATTGATCAATGGCCAGATCAGTCAGGTCATATTGAATGTGGTTTCACCCTGCCATCTGCTGTTGGCCTCGCTGGTAAAGACCGTCCTTAGTAGGTATTTTGCAGAGGAAAGAGGTACAAATTTTTTTAGTTGAGCAATCTGTAATCTCTTTAGACCATTTTGGAGAGAAAAATTTGAACTAAAAGACACACCTGTCTCGTTGTCTGCGAGAGGACCTAAATACCTGCAAGTCATATTCGGGCAGCTTTCGGACCATCTCAAGGCCATAATCAAGGTAAAAAGTGGTCATATCGAGGAAAAGTAAAATGTTTTCGCATTTTGTATGATATTCACATGTTTTGTACTTTGAGTAGATTAAGATTAAAGAAATTTCCTAAACTGAATTTACGACATTTTAAATTGGGTATACTACGAGTGCCGGATCTTGTATTGCAGCTAGTTCAGCTTGAAAGACGATGCAAAAAATGGCGCCTTCTCAAAGAAACAAGTCGATTTTTCAGCGAAATTTCGATTTTAAATTGTTTATAAAAAAAAGTATTTATCGGAAAAATAAAATCTTCGTTTAATCACTGAAAAATATATTCAAGAAGCTTGTGTTAAAATTTTAGACAAGTCGATTCAGTCGATTTCCAGTTGTAGTGGTCACCGACTTTGAAAACACCATTCTGAGAAAAAAGCGTTTAAAGTTATACTTACCTATACTTCCAAGCGCTCCGAAACGTCTTTACAAATGTGCGTGTAACTTCGAAAGTATTTGCCGGATCGATTTGAAATTTCTTGTGTGTATTCCTAATTATATGTAGATACAGAAAATGACATAAAAAATTTGACTTTTGAAAATCATAACTGTATATAACCCCTTAAAAAAGAGGTTAGACAGACTGCCTCTGTGGCTTGTAAATGTAACAACAACAAACGGTTGGGGAAAATTATTATTACTCGCGTTACTGGTGACCTGCTATACAAATAACCAATTGGTAGAACTTCATCTTCAAAATACTAGTATTGAACTAGAATTTTTACATACTAGTCTACCTTCTCCCTGCTGGGTTATTGCGTGCATTAATAAATATACATACATATATTCCAAGGCCGTAAATTTACTGCGATTTCTACCAAGTCCTTTACATCAGCAACGCTCACACTCAAACTACCACCCTCGAGATACGCTCCATTTGCTTTAATCAACGTCAAAACAATTAATATTGTCGACAAACATTTTCCCTCGAAAATTGTCAAATAATGCGTGCCAAGCAGTGCATACCACCGCGTGTTTGTTTCTAAGTTGAGGGCAAACTCACGCCCTTTCGCTTCGAGTAGTAGAATCCCGCGACCAGACAAACAAATGTGAAGTGCCAGAAAATCAGTTAACTGCCAGTAACAGCGACAGAAGATTTATGCAAACGCCTTTACACATACGAAAATCTGGCTATATACATATATACCTATATCTATTGTATAAATATATATGTATATGTGTATATACATATGTGTTTATGAAAAGTACTGGAGCGCATTCCCAATACATATTTTGAAGCAGATAACAAAAAGTGAATGCAAAACGATTTAAACTGCGATGAGCTAAGACAATGTAAGGAGCGTCGGCTGCTTTGGCAGGCCAAAGCGGGTTGGGCAGACAACTGCGTGAATATGCAAATTTTCTAATGACAAACTTCAAAAAGTTATGCACAATCCAAACAAGTGTGCCAAGGCATTATTGCTAAACAAAACAAAAACCAAAGCGCACGAATTTCAAATGAAAAAGAAAAAAATAAAATAATAATAAAATGAAATTGCAGAGTAAAATGAGGCAACGAAAAGATGCCTATTTCATGCGGCAAGATGTAGGAAGGAGAAAAAATATTAATTTTGCAAATTTGGGCGGGCACAGCATGCAAACGTGGAGTCGTCTTTCAGTCTTACTTCCGAATTATTTTTTTTAAATCAACAAAACATAAGACAAAAATAAAAGCTCTAAAGAAAAATGGTACATACCGATGCAAATTTGAATAAAGAAAACAAGAAACAAATATGTATACATACGTAAGTACATAAATAAATGCTGTGTTGCGATAAACCGGCTGTATAAGTTCAGCAATTTTTGTGTTACAATAATTAATCAAACGTAAGACCGAGTTTCCAAGTATCAGATGAGGTAAAGTGAAGGAAGAGTAGTTTTTTAAAAAAAGAATTCAATATATGTATATACGAATAAAAACCAAATTGCATGGATCTTTTATCTATATCCTCTAACTCATAAGACAAAATTAATGAATCTGGACATCTGTTGTAAGACCAATTTTCTGGTATGGAGTATATATATGATTATCTGAACTGAAATATCAACTCCTCCATTCATATAGAGACCACGCCAGGCGGGACCTTGAACATATATACATATGTATAAATAATTGTGGCTTACAGCGGTTAAACTGGGTCTTGATGTTCTTCCAACAAATGGAGGAAATTACAATTAATTCTGAGCCGCCTCCGATGGGCCGATGAATTTTTATGAGAAGCTTCCATTTTATGTCAGAAGTACAATCGGAGGGTTATTGCCTGCCTGCGACCGGAATTAAAAAAATTAGTTTTCTATAATTTTAGATGTTGGTCGAACCAGGACTCAATTGCAATATACAATGCTAACCTCTCGGCTATTGCGACCGCCTATATAGTGTGATGTCTTTACTCAAATTAAAAACAAACCTCTTCATTTCAATGATTTTATTTACTAAGTAAATTCCAGAAACCAAAAAAAAAGTTTACCATGTTTTTTGCTGAAGGAAATGTCGCTATGCTCTCACACCCGAGATTTGTTGCTGTTGTTCCCTAACTTCATATGCCGATGATTGCACGATATTGGCGTCTGCCCAGGATATTGACGACCTTTGTTCGAAAGTGAACTGCTGTCTTGCCGACCTTTCCCACTTCTTCACTGTAAGACAGCTCAAAAGCCTTTCCTCGGCTACCCTCGTCACTAGCTGAATGTTGGATGTGAAGGTCGATGATGTAAAAATTCCGACCATAAACAACCCAAAGATATTGGAAGTCACACTCGACAGCCTGCACTCTTTCACTCCGCATACAACCGCAATTGCCGCAAAACTCCAGAGCAACGATCTGGGCGCTGGGGACGAACGAGACGCAGATGTAGAAGCTATAGGCTTGCCCAAACACTACCTACAAGAAACCTCCTGATGTCGCCAGAGCATCACATGCATAGCGAAGCATCCATGCTACGAGTTAAGGAGCATAATGCTTTGCTGTGCAAGCAGTTCCTACTGGGATGTTACCGCAGAGAGTACCCTAGAAGCACCTTATTGAAGCTGAACCTCCACTTAGGCACATCAGAAAGGGAGTACTTCACATAAAGGACACCATCCAACAACAGGTGCAACAACCGCCGGACAGGACGGCGTACAGACAAGCACTGAACGCCATTCACCTGGAGTCAGTTACCACCTTCTTAGACTCCCTTCCGGTGAATGGCGTACTCCGAGAAAAAGCACCACCAATAGCAGACAACGAGATCGAGCTGCCTCGAGAGACCCGCTTGACCCTGGCACAATTTAGGTCTGGATACTGTAGCAGGTTAAACTCCTACCTATCCAGACTCGACCGCAACATATCCAACATATGCCCTGCATGTGAAGAGTCTCCGGACGACACTAACCACCTCTTCACATGCCCCTTAAAGCACTGTAAAGTAATTAAAATAAAAAATAATGATAGAAACAGTTTAGGAGAGAGTTGCCACCATTTCGAAAACTTTAAGTACGTTAATGAGAAGAAGTTAGATAATATATTTCAATATTAGTACCAAAGTAAAAAGAAGGATACACAACTATTTTAATAAAAAAAAATAGAAAGATGATACATGAACTTCAAAAATCTAAGTATCCGATATATCTTCTTTATGTGAAATTAAAAAATATAGTAAGAAATTGTGTGGAAAAATATGGGACTGCCAAGAAAAATGTTAGAATGCGTGCAGATGTTTGCGAAATATGTTTATACAGGGTGTTCCAAAATAAACGCAAGATTTAACTTTGCCGCCATTTATGTAGTAAAGTGTTGTAAAGACGGCCGCATTTCGAAAATTGCTTACAAAACATCGTCGAAATAGTGTTTCAACGCGCTTCAACTGTGAAGAGATTAATTGAAAAATTCCGTGAGACGGGATTCGTTAAAGACGTCAAACACACCAGTCGGCCAAATAAGTCATTCAAATAACAATATCGAAGCAGACGTGAGAGTGTCGTTGACAATCCAGGAACCACTATTCTGGATCGTGGACAAGAATAACAAACTTCAAGAAGTTATCTCCAACGTATACTCACGACAGAACTGTGTCTCCATGCTAACAAAATTCAATTAACGCAACAACTGAAGTTTAGTGATCATGCACATATAGCGAAGAGAGTTTAATGAATTGATTATGGAGCATTGAAAAATGGATGCTGATATTTCGAACAAAATTAACCTAAGCGATGAAGCGCATTTTTACCATGCCAGTTTTGTGCTTCTGAGAACCCACGGGGATAGTAGAAAAACAATCAACAGGCATCCTCAATTTGTCACTGTTGTGTGTAGATTTTGAGGTGGAGACATAATAGATTGATTTCAAAATCAGGCTGGTCAAGCAGTGACTGTTACTGGTACTCGAGTTCTTTTCTCATAATTGGATTATACCTATGATGTGGATAATATGAGGTTTCAACAAGACGGTGCCACAAGTCAAATAGACCGTGAAAGACTTCAGTTACTGGAGGATATATTTTCAGGTCGTGTACACTCTCGTTTTGGTAATCAGAATTGGTCCCCTAGATCATGTGATTTATGGGTTTATTTAGAATCAAAGGTCTGTTGCAACAATTCCACTTGCTTTAAGGGAGGAGACTCAGCGTTGTAGCAATGAAACTCGGCGACATTTATTAAGAATAGTAATGGAAAATTTTGACAAACGAGTATGTATGTATATGGAAAGCCATTTGTGAGAAATGTTATTCCCGAAATAACTCTATCTTATGTACTTTATGATTCAATAAAATAATTTCAATCGAAAGACTAAAAATTGTATTTTCCATTTAACTCCAATTTTGCGTTAATTTCTATGCACAGTTTCGATGTAAGATTTTTGTAAAGAAATTTATATAAAATTTTAATAAAAAATTAAATTTTCAAAGTCTTGGTATTCCATTTTTGTTAATAAGGCAGTGCTTTGAAATATTTTAAACAAGTTTTATGTATAACAATTGCGTTTTTGTGTTCAGATACATACATATATGTTTTACTATTCTTAGTTTTGTGTTAAAAAAAACCCGTAAGCCAACCAGAAAGTCTTAAATTTCTTTGAATTTCTCTCAGAAAGATTTACCAATTGTCGCTTCACATTCACTGTGAACCCAGTCGTCTGTGGTCTGGTTAGTCTGATAACGTCGAGCCTAATTTATTACCACATATACATATCATTGTCGTTTTTCACAATAATTCTGAAAGTTTCACATTGCCAGTATTTTACGTTTGCGTCGGCGTGCGCTGCGTTCTCTCACTCACTTATGGAAAAGGAGTGCTTTATATCTTGGCAACTTGTCGTAATTATTCAAGAAAAAATTATGCCCATATACATACACGTATGTATGCATATTTTAAGTACACATACATATATACGTCTTTTGTGGTAATAATTCAATAGGAGCACTCATACATACTCCTACATATGTGAAGCTTATGAATTTCAGCTTCAGTGCGTAAGCACTTTTTTCACACTTTTTTGTTACATTTGCATATTTCACTTGTCAGTTTGTTCATGTAAGATTACAGCATTTTATATATAATTTGTTTTTTTTGTGTGTTTCGCATTTTTTGTGTTTGTGTTTAACAATTAAATAGATTCATGCGTACATATGCATATATATATGTATCTTCACTTCACATATGTACTGCTTTCAACGTATAATTAATTGTGTTTCTAAATAAAATAAGTTAGACAGCTTACATTTACTGAGGTAAGAGACCTACTCAAACTTACTTACTTACTCTACATCGCACCATTCATTCCTTATTCTCGCTGCTTGGTGCCAATGAAAATTATAAAACAAAAAAAAAACACCTTTACTCAGTTGCAGCAACAAAATTTAGGCCCAATTCACCATAAAAGTTAAAAATATTAAAGAGTCCTAAATCGTTCGTAACTGCCTGCGTGCTTAATAAAACCAGTCAACGAGAGTTAATAAATGTTTACAAGTATCTAGGCTTTAATAAACACGGCAACTGGTAAGAAAAACACCCGTCTGTATTAGTAGCAATTACGAATACTTAAGTTTTCATTTCAGTATGGTCCTTTATAGATAAAATTGTTAAAAATGTAGTATAGAAGGGCAACAGTTCAAAACTGAGTGGAGCTTGACTTTACGAAGCTTTTGAGATGGGCCTTAAACATACCTATTCTTCTATATTAAGCCTAACATAACTAATAACATAATCAGTTAGCATAATGTTAAGTTAACAGAAATAATAGCATAATAACATTGTGTACATAAAATATCTCTCCACAGGCGGACCCACTTACTGGCCTACAGATCCTAACAAAACTCCTGATGTGATTGATTTTGCAGTATACTCTGGCATTGACTCAAATCTTCACAAAATAACTAGTAATGACGAGCTTAGCTCAGACCATTCCGCTCTAATTATTAATTTTAATATACCAACAATACTCACTACCCGGAAACTGCGTATTTTAAACAAAAATCTAGCATAAAATTATTTCAAGACCGGCTAGAATCTCATATAAATCTCAACATGGAGATAAACTCAAATAGACACTTAGATGATGCTGTCGAGAACTTCACGTACTTAAAGCCGCCTTTTTAGCTTCATCTCACATTTACAACAAAACTCTTCAATTACAACAAAAGAAGGCTTCGATGAATTTAGCAAAGCAGCAGAAATCCACATGACAAAAAATCACTTAACAAAGTAATCAAAGAACTTAAACATAAACTAGTTGAAATGAAAGAATAGTCGATCGGAGAATATCCTTAAAATGTTGATCTAAAGAAAGACGATGAATGTAACATTTGGAAGGCCACGAAATACTTAAAAAGATCAACATTAGGACAAATCCCCATAAGAGATGTTAACAGCTCATGGCGTAGATCAATTTGGCAATCATCTTAAAACCACATTTCAACCATTTGATATTAACAGTGACAGCCAACGGCGGAGTGTTGCAGCTTTTATCGACTACCCGTGTCCAATGGATAACACCATGCTCTTCGTTAAAATCTCAGAAGTTCAAGCTGAAATTTCTAGAATGAAAAGTACAAAAGTCTCCTGGTTTGACAATTAATCAACTTTCAAAAAAATGTTTATTGTTTTTAGTGATGATTTCCAATTGTAGGTTTAGGTTTAGCCACTTCCCTGCCCAGTGCAAATGTGCTGAAATAATCATGGTCCAAAGCCACAGAAACCTGAAAATGAGTTATCCTCGTACAGACCAATAAGTCTACTGACAATATTATCGAAAATACTCGAAAGAATATTTCTTCGAAGATAACTGCCAGAATTAGAAAGACAATCGATTATTCCATATCACCGGTTTTAGGCAGATGCATAGCATTCTGGATCAATGTCATCGTTTAGTTAAAACAATAGTTAGCAGTTTGGAGGAAAAAAAGATATGTTGCGTAATATTTCTCGATATACAGCAAGCATTTGACAGAGTCTGGCATTCAGGACTGCTATATAAAATTAAAAAGATACTTTCCACCCCATTCTATCTCTTTCTTAGATCTTACCTAAGCTATAGACATTACTACGTTAAAATTCAAGATTCAGTTTCAGATATATACGAGGTAAATGCTGGAGTTCCACAAGGTAGTGTATTGGGTCCAACATTTTACACGATTTATGCCGCAGATATGTCAATAATAGAGGACACCAATATAACTGCTGTTACTTATGCAGACGACACTGCAATACTTTCTTCATCCTTCTCTGCAATCGATGCTGCAAAAATTGTGCAAAGGCAATTGAATGAACTACAAAAATGAGCTTCAAAATCTGTCCATGTCACCTTCAATCAAACCGTATTTTCTAAGTATCTCGGACTGCATTTAGATAAAAGATTTACTTGGCGTGAAAATATTAGAGTCAAAAGAAAGCAGCTCATGATTAAAACCAGAAAATGTATTGGTTGCTTGACCCCAAACCTAAACTTAGCCTTGAAAATAAAATGCTTCTTTATAAAACCATGTTGAAACCAGTGTTGAACTTACGGAATTCAAATCTGTGGTACAGCGAGTAGAACCAGTATAGATGTGATACAAAGATTTCAATCAAAAACACTCCGAATGCACCATTGTACATAAAAAATATTTATTTACATAAATATCTAAAAACACCCATGGTTATAGACGAAATAAAAAGTTTCAGCAAAAGATATATCGAAAAACGTAACAACCATCCAAACACACAAGCTATCAACCTGCTAGACAATAGCGAGGAAGACTACAATGATTTGCCATTCAGATCCTAGAAAAAAGAAAAAAAAATATATATAAATATAAAGATATAAAAATATTACATACCTTAATTTTAGAACAAATTGCATCAATGTAAATCTAGATTGAAATAAATAAACTAAAAATAAAAACATATCTATTATATATATATATATAATTTGGGCTTTGTAACTGCTGAAGCGAATTTCGGCTGAGCTCCTCCTCCAATTTGTGGTTTTGCATCTTGATATTTTTTCCAACAGTTTACACTAAGCCGCCTCCGAAGGGCTGGTGATTTTTTTATGAGAAGCTTTATTTCATATCATAAATACACTCAGAGGGGTTGACAATCCCTTTCCAGGGGCGACCGCAATCATAAAATTTAATTTAATTTTTTATTTAACTTAATTTTCTGTAACTTTTTGGCTGCTATTACGATACCAGGATTTGAACCGAGCCTTCCGAATGCGAGTACGCAATGCTAACTACTCAACTACCGCGGCTGCCACATTTTTATTATAATACTAAGGATACTGCCACTACAAGGCTCAATAAATATCTAAATTTTAACCGATTCAGACACGTTAAGAGGAATGGTAACGTCACTGCTTTTTTATGTTTATTAATGATTAAACCCTTTTAGGTGATGTCATTAAAGTTATTGAAGTAATGTTTTGAGCTGCACCTCTTGACACTGACTGCGTTCGTTTCTCTGTGGCTTTGGGCAGCAATCGCCTTCACCTCGTGAGTCTGAGTCTGTTTGTGCCATGGTACTGGCTAATGGATTATCATCTATTGTTGCAAACATTTTCCCCAAATTGGTTTTCCGCGAATATTGCGGCAGTAACAGTCCTTCGCTGGGGAAAAACCCGGATCACTCCACTATAAGGCCTCGACTGTCGCGGGAACTATTGGAGTTTAGAGGCCTCTTACGACAGGCATGCCTTACCGTGGAGAAATTCTTGAGCCCATAACCCGTAGGGGTATTTATCATCTGCCTTTTTGGTCGACGTTCTGCTCTCTTCGGCGTGCTAGGTTTTGCTCTTCTCGTAAGGACCGGCTTGCTCTCCCCATAAGCCAAGTATAGACGGGAATTTGTTACTGACCTCATCGGCTCTTTGTGCTGTAGTGTTCTGCCTGACCTTCATTAGCTTTTAGAAACTGTTAGCGTTCTTTTTTGGCGTAGGGCCCAAATGGCTGTATTGCTGGTCATAATGGTTATCTCTCGGGGGGTAGATTTTCAAAATCTTCCATTAAGTTCACTAGTTTCTCGATACTCTTAAATTTAGTTTGCTTCACATGGAGCTGGTATACTCGGCGAAAGTTTTGGTAGTGTCGACTGAACAGGGTAGTTGGCATAAGTCCATGTAGGACCAAGATATAGTCCTCACCTGGTCTAATTTCATCATCCAGATTTTCCAAAGTCCTGCGTTTGAGTTCCGGTCAATGTCTTAGCCATTTGCTAATACTTTAATTCACACTACAAAACCATCAACCGGGTTCTCTGTGAAATATGAAAATCTCCCATATTCTAGAATAAATATACAAACCTCTGCAGATTTCGTAATCTGTGGAATAAGATTTGGCTTAGAATTACATTTAAGATTGCCACGAACGGCCAGCAAATATTCGTCCTTCTCTTAAGTGCCCTTTAAACGACTTGAGTAGAACGTATTTTAATTGCTGCGCTGTTGCACGTTTCGTCAATTCCCCAGCAATTAAATTTCGTGTATGAACGCCAACAACGACAATGAAAACATTTCTTTTGTATATACAAACCTATCACCTACATATGTAAAATAGTGTGAATGTAACGTGTAGCATTTAATAACAGTGTTTGAGTGCGAAGGAGACACGCAGCATTTTTAGCTTCCTGCTGAGGCGCTTAACTACACTGGCTATACGCCTAAAAGTTTGCGACTTTATATGAGTTTAATAGTTCTACCAAATGTTGAGAATTAATTAGCGTCTGCTAAGCAAACCGGTTCCTGCCATGCTTGTCCTTCCTAAAACTTATTCGGCAATGACGCGGCACGAACATACTCATACATACATGACTAAGCTTCAATCAGTTTGTGACCAAACACGCACGCGTATAACACAGCTGGACAGCAAACTTAACCATGGTGATAACACGAAATATTGACATACATACGTGTATATACATATATGTTTGTATGAAAATTTTATGAGCATTTAACGTTTAATGATAGAACTTGCAACATCACTGATTTTAATATTCACCCAACTTGTGGCGCCACTAATGTTTTGCGCATATCAATTTTATTGTACCAGAGTTTTATTTGATTATTTTGGTTGCTAAGTGGTTTTCAATATCAATATGGAGAGTACAGTTTACTTAAACAACACTTCATTGGTATCAATAAAGTTTATTTAAATAATTAAATTAAAAACGAATAAAATCCAATTTTTTGCAGGTAGATATTCTGTGTTACCTTAAATACTTATTGTACAAACATATCTACAAAAATCTTCTTCATTGGCATGGGCACCAATAGCGCGATTATAGCCGAATCAATAATAACGCACCATTTTGTGATACCAAGTGAAGCCAGATCACTCTCCTTATCCTTCCAGCGGGTTGAGGTTTTCCTCTTCATTTATTTCCACCGACGGGTAGTGCATTAAATACTTTCAAAGGAACGCTTTCCATAATTCGGACAACATTTCCTAGCTAGCTTAGCCGCTGTTTCTACTTTCGCTGAACTACATATATCAATGTTATCATCGTACGGTACTGCATCGGTTGTTGACATCATTCACGCTTGTGCACAACAATTTAGGGCGGGACTAAAGAGCGTCATGGTAAGTTTGGTTTTGGTTCATTTAGAGTGGAGTTTACTTGTCAATTGCCTACTAAGCCCAAACTGTTATCATTATTGGTGTTAATGCTGGCCCCTGGATAGACGGAAGCTCGAAGTAATGGCTGTAAACAGTGACGTGGGAGCCAAGCCGTAAATGACCCGACGATTTGTTTGATGACAAAAGATATTTCGTCTTGTTCGAAGTTGAAACTAATTGCGCTGATCACAGGGACATCGAGGGAAACTGTAAGGTGGATGATTTTGGACATAATAATAGGAGTTCTGACAGGCCACTGTATGCTAAGATGACATACAGAAAGACTAGGGGCTCCATATAGAAGATTATGTAACGAGGATGAAGAGAAGGAGACGATCACCCATCTCTTCTGCGACTGTCCTGCTTTAAGCAGGGTGAGGTTTCGTAATTTGGGACCCCTACTACTGGATGGTCTATCGAAGATAGCTGACGTCAAAGCCATGGATATAATGAGGTTCATTACCTCAGTGGTAGAGCACTCGTCTATTGAGTCAGGATCCGTGCATTCGATCCCTGTCAGAAGAAGTCTGATGAGAAGATGTGGTGATCACCAAAACAACTCTCACTTCTACCAATTTTCTTTTTTTATTATAAAATATTCAAATCATACAAACAAGTAGGCCTTCAGCTCAATCACTTATAACAGAAATTAACAGTACAGGCCCGAAAAAATATATTAACAAAGAGCATTGTATCAGACGAATACCGATAAGTGCCTTGGGGCACTCAAGGATAAGAAGTATCAAGCATATAAAGTGACGACCAGAAGGACGATTTAAGTGTGGTAGTAGCTCTGTTCCCTGCATTTGAGGATCTACTGAAGATGTGCAAAATATAGTAAAAGAATTTGAGCCAACTTGGAAAGGTCTAAAAAGGCCTAGATCGCCATTGCCTACTATGGAAGACACAGCATTCATGTCTTCACCACCTTCTTGTTGCTTCAATAGTCCTGGTGAGGAAAGATAATTGAACTTTGTTGTACAAGTGACTAATTAATAGGTATTCATATAAAGATTGAATTAATATCAAAGGAGCCGAGTAAGATTATGTGGTGATAGCAACGTATACAGTTGCACGTAAACGAAAAAGGTTTTCGAAGCAATTGCTCGCTGCTAGCTGAAATAATGGAGAAAAAAACACCAAGCATCCAACATCGCATTTGTGGTTTCACCAGCTAAGTAATTATCCGAAATGATTAGATCGAGACTGTGGAAAAAGATGATGCAAGCTTTGTAAAATTTTGCAGACGCACAAAACGACAGCTGAATTAATGTTGCACAGCCAAAAAAGTAAATAAGAATTCCTCACGAATTAGAAATTACGTTTCTGAAGCTCATAGCCCCAAGAGCCACCTAACAGATAAACGAAAGTTTCAAAACTTATTCTGAGTACATATTTGAATTCAGAAGCTACAACTACTTTAGAAAAATGTATTCGAAGTATGTATTTTCCTTCATTGCTTTAGAAAGTAGTCTTAGTGGGTTAATTGGTGCTTCATAACCACTGAAGCAAATTCCGATCGGCTGATGAATTTATGTGAAGAGCTATTTATTTCGAGATAGAAATACTCTCAGAGGGGCGATAACCTCCAGACATATTATATTTTTAAATGATTTTGCATATTAGTCTGGCCAAGATTCGAGCCCATGACCTTTCACGTTGCAGTACTCACAAGGCTACCCTCAAAAAAATATTTGACAAAATTTTTCAACAAAAACTTTAAAATGTCAATGTATTGCCATCGAAATATCGGTTATCATTGTGGAGAGCCATTACAGATCATTTGAGAGCAAAAGTGATTTCAGAAAAGCTCATAGTTTATTGTTTGATTTTAACTATTTAATTTCTGTAACTTTAATCGACACGATTTGTAGGTTCGCAAATTGTTTTTTTTTTTTCGTTCTTGCGATAATCATCAACGGACTTTTCCATTTTATTAAAGTGGTGGAAAGGTGGCACCACAGCTTAACAAAACGTCAAAATATGCGAAATGAAAAAGTGGAATGAAAAAAACAAATGAATTCATAATTGCAATTATTTTTATTTATTAAACGAGTAGCAATGGTTTACAAATCAAAAACATGTTATGGTTTCCACTTTCGAAACTACGCTCCATGACTATTCGCTTTGTAGAGGAGCTCCAAATAAAAGAATCGTGCCGCGCCCCTGGGTACTTAGCATTTTTCGCTAATATCTTGAGATGAGCATCACATATCTATGTAAAAATGTAATGAATTTTGTTACTGCAATGTAATTAAAATAAATTTACTCTCACCATTTGCACAGTGGTAAAGAATCGCAAGGCGTTTAGAACCTTTAAACATTTTAATAGTGATAAAATTGAAAAAAAAAATTAAAAGTTGTATTATTACTGCTTCCCCGTAGATGACTTTTAGTTGGCTACCTAGCTTCCGAAACTCAGTTGCATTCAAGTGAAAAGGATCTTTCATTTCCCGAAGCAAGTTTCTATCCAATGATGAAGGGTACGAAACCTGCATACGAGGGGTTAACAAAAGTTCGGAAAGTTTAGCAGAAAACAAATAGAAAATAATCCCTTTTGAATTTATTCGTAATCTTTGTCCTTTTTTAACTTCTCTACATAATCACCATTGATTTCAATCCATTTCTTAAGCCGATAGATCTACTTCTGAAAACAGTCTTCAAAATCTTACTTTTTAAGTTCACCATATTCCCCAAATATATTGTAGCACCTTGTATTTTCTGGTTGTTTCCAAAAATTAAAAAAAAAAAAATTAAAACAAAACGTTTTTAATAGCGACGAGGGGACAATTAATGTGGTTAATATTAATTATATCCTCGATGCTATTAAAGACATTTCCTTTTAATTTTTTTTTTAATTTTTGGAAGCAACCAGAAATTACAAGTGCTACCCAGAGATCGCAAATCCTCTTTCTCTCTGCTTTTCAGCAAATTTCTGAAAAATTTTGGTAAACACTCTTCGGTGTACCAATTTGCTGTTACCGTCTGACCCTTTTACAGTGGAATAGCAGCTACGAGTTTAGATCGGGTGAAGTAAACTGATATCATTACTTTTGCTGCTGATTTTTGTTGCTTAGATTTACGGGTGGGCTTGCTCCTGTTAGGCTCCATACCACAGACTATACTTTGGTTTCTGGATCATACTTATAGAACCAAGACTTTACTTTACTAAAGTTGCTAGACTGACCATCTACTCATCGTGTAGCCCAGATGATTTCTTAATATTCGCAATACATCAAAGCCCAATTCATTAGCAACCATTTATTGTGGCAATCGAGGGTCTTCGTCAATTTTGGACTTCACCAGAACTACATTGACGTCATAAGTGGAAGATTTTTTTATCAACGATCTGTGTTATCAATTATAGACATCTCACAACAAGGGTTTTGTAAAGGTAAATTTACCCATCGAACCTGCCATTCATCACCCATGTTAGTAATGGTTTCAAAAATGGTAATCAAACAGATGTTATCTACAAGGTTTCCACCTTCCCTTCTCAAGTGGATATCATCGTACTTGATTGGTAGAAAACAAAGTGTAATTTTTAAAAATTGTACATCACGTGAAATATCAGTAACATCTGGTGTTCCTCAAGGCAGTCACCTCGGTCCCTTACTTTTCCTTATATTCATCAATGACCTTCCAAATGTTGATCTTTATTCTAAAATACTCATATACGCAGATGATGTCAAGCTCTTTAAATCAGTTGATTCTAGTGAAGATAGAGACCTTTTGCAACTTGACCTAAATAATTTAGTTCGGTGGTGCGATGCGAACTATATGTTCCTAAATTTAAATAAGTGCAAATATATGTATTTCTCCAGAAAATCTTTCCAATCCTTTGTCTATATGATACATAATCACAGTGTTGAACAAGTTATTGACTTCACTGATTTAGGTGCTAATAAGGCAAAAGGCGTTTTAGCTTTCATTTAACCATGGACTAAGGAGTGCATTGACCCAAACATTACCAAATTACTCTTTATCTCACATGTTAGGCCCATTTTGGAACATGGCTCAGAAATTCCTATTATTCGCGTTAAGAAATTTAAATTGGGATGCGAACAAGAACCTGCCTTCTTACAAAAGTCGTTTACGGCTCATTAATCTGCCTACACTCCATAGTCGTAGAAAGATGCTCGGAGTCTTATTTTTAACTAAATTGATAAGAGGTTCTATCAATAGCCCATACCTACTTAGCGAGCTTAACTTCACCATCCCTTTAAGATCATCTAGACACTTTAGGCCCTTTTCAATGGGCTCCTGCTGAATAAACTTTGAAATGCACGAACCTTTTAGATCTTTGTGTAACGATTTTAATACACATTTCACCAACATTGATTCCTCTGACTCGCATTTCTGGATCAAAACCTACTTTCTGAGTGCTATAAATAATTAAATAATTTCCCTCTTGGGGGAAACATTCAATTCTACAGCAGCTGATGAATAAATCTGTAGCTGTTTAGTGTAAGAGACAAGTGTAACCGCGACCTTCAGCCATCGCTTTCGGGTTCAGGGCAGTCCGGACTGTTACTGGTTTTCGGTCACCGGTCTGTGGATTTTTCGATTTCCCTCAGGGTGGGGGAATATTACGTATGTAATTTTCCGATTTATCCAACTTTACTTTACTTTATCCTTTATGAAATATAAATATTTTGTCGATGACGCTAACAGCTTCAAAATATTCGTCACTTAGTTAGCGATTTGTTGAGTAGTTGACGACAATAGCGATAGCGAATATCGTTAAAATAAATATACCAAATACTTGAATCGTTAGAATTATCGCTAAGTCATTTTAACGATCCGAAAATCGTTATAATACGATAGATAATTCCTCTACTGGACTGCTTAAAGGAGAAAGTACAATAATTCACATGCCGCTGTCTTTTAAAAGTTCTGTACTCCGATGAATCCAAATATTAATTACATCATCTATTAATATTAGTATATTGTGCCATAGTTATCACTCTGCAGCACAATGAGAATGCCAGCCGGAAGAGATTCCATTAAGATATTTATCTATGTTTTTTATGCTGCATTGCATTGCATAAAATTTCAATTCACCATCAAGCGTGTGAGTATGTTAGTCATCGTGATTGGCAGCCCGCTATTTAAACTAACATTTAACTAGTATAAAATGCAATGCCAATCGACCAATTCGGCACATTGAACGCGGCAAATGGCGGAGTAAATATCAACATCACGACCGTTTCTAAGGGCAAAATGCAGTTCAATAGCAACAATAGAGATTTGATGATATTTACAATAATAAGCTTTTAGTGGAATTAAAATACAGCGACATCTGATAACTATTTCCGATAATATTTTTATTTTTTCTTTATGCGCTCGATGTTGCAATGTACTCTTGCCACATCGCAACCATGATGAATTGTAAGTTGGCCGCTAAGCGAATGCATTGTGTAGCCACACAAATGCAATTGTTGTCATTGTTGTTGTTGTTGTGGAAGCTGGTAACTTTTATGACAATAGCAGATTGTTAGTTGGTCAATCTTATTTGCGGTTTTTGGCTTTCACATCCACTTTGTTTAAGTAATATGCTTCCACTTAATAAATATCTCATGCTATTAAGTATAACTGGCGATTCATCTATTTCTATTATTGATTGAGTCATTAGTTAAGTAATTTATTTGGGAAATTGTGTGTTAAAAGCATAAATATATTTATAAATAAATGTAATAAGAAAAGCTTTGAGACGATAATTTTTATAAAAGTTTTATTTTGAAAATATTTTTAATAAAAAATTGAATAGATATTATTAATAAAATCTGTAAAATTCAAACTAAACGAACTGATCAGCCTTAATTTGTTGTGGTGGGAAATATGGTTGCCTGTAGTACTAAATTCGGACATTAGAGATATTATTATGCTAACTGACTCAGAATCAAATCATGTTGTGATAGACAGTAGCCATGTCGTCAATGGTCTAGATGTCTGTACGCTCTGAAATTCGTTTAGGCCTGACCACCGAATGACAACAGACACTCATAGGGCATTTCGTCCGACCTTCACTCTTGCTCTCCGGGAGCACTCACCACTCTGCAACGTAATTCTAAGCTCTACACATACAGTCGCTATGGATTTTCGATAATGTCCGAAGAAAAGTTGTTATGATCAGAATTTTCATACCGCAGGTTAGAGAAAACGTAGCATGTGATCGTGAGACGTACCGTTTGGGAGAGATTTAGATAGTTAAAGAGGAAAGCTGGACACATTTTCGGATAGAAAAATAAGGTCTAAAGATATTAAAAAGCTATCGGATATCAAACATGTTTGGAAAGTCCATTATATAATGTGGTTTCAAGTTCAGCATGCCTTGATCTGAACATCAATGTACCTGAAACATTCGCCCGCTAGTTAAACTACTGTGTGAAGTCAGGTAATCGATGTTATTGTCACCCCTACTCCGCCAAACTTGTGCCTGAAGCTTGCACTTTAAGGTTTCATCCCAGCTGCAGAGATTATTTTTGAAGGTAAGCTCTATATCACTGTGTACAATCTCTTTTCTTTTTAGAAATTACGATCAGAATTGGGAGTACTATTTGCATAGACAATTGGTTGGCTCATACACGTATATTGCTGTAAGTCCCGATACAGTGGGCCGCTAGAGCAAAGCGTTGTGTGGATTCCACCACCCAAATTGTAATTAACTGATGTTCTTTTCTCGGAAGAGATGTTTGAGCCTCAGGTATGTAGGTAAGAAAGTTTGAACTTTGACTAAATTTTGTTAAAAACAAGTTCCATTGTGATACTACCAACTTACTTACTGTCACATTGAAAAGTCTAACTATAAAAGCGAACCCAAAAGACCGAAATCTAAATCTGCTTAAAGTGGGTCAACCAGATAATGGCTGAGAAATTGGATCGACATCTTCTGAAAGAGGCTCCTAATTTTTCCGCATGCTGCCCTATATGGCAATCTCAATCTCTGAATTGTCTTCCCTTTTAGGAGAATATAAATTATTCGGCTATCTCCGGTCCCATTTCGGCCAAGTTGGCCTCCAATTGCTACTGGTTCAATGTTGTGAAAATATTCCTGTAGTAGCACTTTACACTTGAGGAATATCAATGCGTTCTTTGTCGGCTTGGTCGTACATTGCCTTCGAAAGTTCGTTTACTTCTTGGTACCCTTTCATATATTTTTAACCAAGTATAGTATAGTATATATATTCTACGATAGGAGAGATTTCTGCCTGGAACACTATGAAATGACCTGGATACACTTTGGGTAACACCTTCCCTACCAAAAGACAAGTTTTATACCATTCTGGGAATAAGTATAGCATTGTTGCGATGGGGTATTTAAAATAGAAAGGGAGCGGTCTGTGCTGCTTGGAAAAAAGTGTATTATTTTTTGGGTGTTCTGATACTTGACAGATCCTCTGTTTCTGTTTCCTTGGGTAAATTTTGGGACCAGTGGGTATAGAGAGCGGTAGAGTTCTATTCATATTTTTGAATAATATGCACTCTTTCAGCCAAGTTTTCCGTCCAGAAATCTGCCTAATCTCCTAAATTCTAGCGAATATTTTGTATGTCCTGCTGAAGCTGTCAAGTTCTAACTTATTAGTGCTAAGACAGAGTCCACAGCAATTGGCCAACTATGTTACCTCAAAAAGTATACCCTGAATTAGATCACACAAGGTTTGGTTAGCTACACTTCCCCTTTCCGTTCCAGGAAAAAATTATTTCAACGCGAAATTCCAAAGCGTGGATGGGAGATCATCGCTCTGAGGCATCAGTTAGCAATTCATTGAACGATCCATCTATATCCAATAAAGCAATACGACAGTATTCCTTATTATGTAGCGGATCTCACAATTCATCCATTTTCATCAAATCGTTCTTTTGCAGGTATGAATTAAGACCAGAAAGTTTCCGGAAATAGTTTTTTTCTTCGATATTTGCTATTTGGTTTATCATGAGTTCGTTCCAATGGGACAGACGGTCAATAAAGAGTATTATTGGAGCGTTTTGAGGTCGTAAACGGTCGGATTTGTGGGCCACCAATTTCCGGGAACTTTCATAATGATAATGCGCCATCGCACCGACCAGTAGTTGTGAACGATTTTAAGGCCAATACCTCGTTCAATACCATCGATCAACCACCGTATTCACCGAATTTGGCCCCATGCGCCTTTTTTTGTTTTCAAAACTTAAGTTAAAACTCCGTGAAACCCGTTTCGACTCGATTGAGATCGCAACAGAAATTAGAGGGAACTAAGGTCAACTGATTTGAGAAGTCACCAGAATGGCAACGGCAGTGTTAAACATTTTTTTTTTTACTCGAGAAAATCTATATTAAACATTGGTTGAATGTACCTGTATCTAATATTCGGTTCTACCCGATTGCAGATCATATTTTCTGCTTAATTATTAAATATAACATTTACATATTTAATACTCGTTACTCACTTCACACACCTCTTAATACAGTGCTGGGCATTTAAAGTGGAAGCATTTGTTTTTAAAAAAAATTTATTTTTTTTTATTTCGGTAATCATTTCATTTGGTTCAGGGAGATACGTTATAACAATTTTTTTAAATGATATCGCGTCAATGACGACCTTTCGCCTTGAGTACCAAATGTACCCTTTTTCGATGTTTGTCATCGTTCTGGTTAATATATCGGTGGATATGGCAGCGATTTCGCGACGTATGTTGACTTTGGGTTAAGCTATGGACCTTGGGTTATCGGCGTATACCTTCGATTTCAAAATGCTTAAACAAAAAAAAAAAAAAGATCTGAAGCCAAATCGAGTAATCACGGATGATTTCGGGGGCCAGTCATAATCAATGTTTTTTGATATGACTGAACCGGGAAACAATGGTCGTAACAATTGAATTGCTTGTCGACCTGTTGAAACGGAGAAACCATGTTAATCATTTTCACTAACAAAAGGCTTCACAAAATACCTTATCACGGCTCGATAACGATCTCCGTCATTGCTTCTCAGTCGACGTCTACGAAAAATTAAGGAGCAATGATGATATCTGCTGGATATAAAGCTAAACAATTTCAGCATATTCTTTGGTGTGTACATTTCCCAGATATAAATTTTCACTTTTCCAATGCGGTATGTCGCGGTACCCTGAATAAATAATAACACGAATTATCGTAAAACATACTGAAGGTAGTTAAACGTGACTGGCTTATAGTTATGGCAATGTTGTAACTGTAGTTGTAGAAATAATAATAATAATAATAATAGATAAACCAGTAAACTTTAAATATTCAGGCAATTATTTTCGGCTGAATGAATTGTTCGACGATTGGGCAACCAATAAATACTGCTATAACCATACCAATGTAATTCTATTAAAAAATAAATTTAATTGTAAACGGTTTTCGGTTATTTGACTGCCCGGTTGCCAAGCTGCAGTCCGGTTGCTACTGTTGCTTCTACCGCTGTTGTTGCTATAACTGCCTTTGCTTGTTGCCTGTTGGTTGTCTCGACGCCTTATTGCTGCTGGTTATTTCGGAAATATATTTTTGGCGTGCGAGTGCGAGTTTACCTGGGCTGTCAACGCAGAGGTGGCGTCCAATGGGTGGTCGATTTGGTCGGTATTGTCAAGTGGTGGAGCAGAGTAGTAGTTTCACATCATTCACATAGCCCACAGCGTCGTAAGTGCTCACTTTGCCCTGCTTACTGTCGCGTTTGTGTTGCACAATTTCCAGTGTGAGGCCAATCGTTGTTATTACTGGCCTCAAAAGTATTAATACACACCTGGGCATAAAAATATGTATGTATGCCGTGGTATGCACAGTTATACATATGTATTTACATACATAGGTATATATACACCTTCATAAATCAATTGCGCCCACAGCGCACACAATTTTTTTTTGTTATTTATATTTTTTGGCCACATTTATTTATTTTTTTCCAGTTCTCCATGCTTTTTTATATGTATTTGTAAATTTTTTTCTTTTTCGATTTTTTTTAGCATATTTTGGCATGGAATTGCATTTCCTTTCGTCGAAAATGGTTGGTGAAAATACCAAATTTAAATGAAATAAATCGAGTTTGGCGCTGGTGTGTGATAGTTGTAATAAAACCAAAACAACAAAAAATCGAAATGAACGGAAGTAGATTTAATTGACATTTCAACAGTAATTTTTCAAATAATATATATATATATATTTATATATTTTATATATTGTTTATCTGTGAAAGTTGTGGCAAATTAAAATAAAATTATTGCCAATTATTTCTGGTTTCAATTTAAAATTATAAACTGTATTTTTTAATAAAATTAGATTGTGATTTGTTGTAATTATTCAATAATATATATCTTCCTCTTAATTGGCGTGGGCACCGCTTACGCGATTTTCAGCAAAGCGCGCCATTCGGTTCTTCTTTTCGATGTTTGGTGCCAGTTGGAAATACCAAGGAAACTCAGGTTGATCTTCACCTGATCCTGCCAGCATAGCTTCCTTTTGGTGTTATTACAATAATTTCTTCTAATATATCTTCCAGCGGTTACTAATAATGTATTTCATTATGTGACAGCTTCTTTTTTGTGAACATTTTTTTTTTAAGATACGGATATCTCAGCCAAATCAGCTAAGTTTTCCAGTGCTCCATTATATAAGATGGTCGCCCATAGTAGCGTGAGTAAGATCTGGTCAATGTGATGTGATTACCTAGATCCTTTTCTCTGATTACTACAGAAAATTGTAGTAAATTTGGATGTTCTTAATTCCCGTAATATTCATTATTATACCAAATAAAAAGAACTGCTCTGGTTACCAAATGCAACTATATGACACAACCCCAAAGAAAGCATGAAGGAGGCCGAAACTTTGACACTGCAGTATTGAAATATAATATAAATGGATACTAGGCCCAGGTGGGTCTCGAAAAACACACCCTGTGAGCTCTCTTCTGGAAATTCGATCATTCTAGTATTTTTCAGGTCAAAATTTACGCAATCTCGAGAGTGCAGTTTATGTCGGAGCATAATTCACAGAAAACCACATCTTTATTTTCAGCGACTCACAAGGTCGCTTGCTCGCTCAAAACAAAAAAATAAATAAATCTTCATCCCAGTGTCATTATTTTGTTTAACTGTTAAGCAGAACACCTTAATAATTTCAACCAAATCTGGAAAGAATATGACATACTAACATTATATGCAAACTTGTAAATATAATTGATGCTTTTTAATCGCTGAAAAGTTTTTCGGTCGAGTTCTTTCCCCAATTTGTTGTGTATTTTTTTCAAGAAATGAAGGAACCTACAATTTATTCTAAATAGCCTTCGAACGGCGGATAAACCTTGAGATTAATTAACACTTTACTTTTTAAATCTACACAAGCCGAGCCGTATAAGCGTCGAAAGAGGTTAAAAGAGAAAACGTTTATAATATTTTTGAAGCCATTAGCAGGCCAATACTTAATAGTAAGTGCACAAAGGCTGAGGGTTCCTTATGAAGATGCTATAGAGGATATAACAACAATATGTATAAGGAAGAAGTCATTTGCAGATGGCCCTAACTATGCAAAAGACTTGGTAAATATATTGAGTCATACAACCCTGAAAAATAGGTCTTGTTAGTGAGGCTTACTTTTGGTTTGACGATGCAGTCGAATTAACACCATTGCATCTAGGTATAAGTGGTGCTCGGCAGAATACTACGAGCCTACACGTATATCATGCAGCGATCCGATTAAGCCTGAGAGCTTTTCGGACTACTCTTATTAAACATCTTTTAGCCAAAGGTGGTTTTCTACCATTAGAAGAACGTGCTGTCTATATTAGGGCACGTTCAGTTAAATTTTTATGTTGTAACAAAAGCTCCATTTTAGAAAAAGAAATAAGGCTGCTTATGGAGTTGTTTGATAGGTATGTTAAAACAAGCACAGAAATGGGTATACAAAAACTATGGAAAACAAATTGCTACACCTTGGCTACTTTCTTCTGGATCAGTTAGTAACACACTTTCCATATATCATAAGGACTCTACTAATCCAATTATTTAAGGAAAGTATTTCAAGAAACTGTCTTTCCATTAATTCTAATCACTGGAATTTTCTATATACAGATGGGTTAAAAAGCAGTAATGGAACATCTTTTGCAGTGGTCAATGAAAATGGTGAACTAATATTAAACGGTATTTTACTAGAACAAGCATCATCCTATGAAGGTGAAGTTTACATGAAGTTCATAACGTTAATATCCACTCATATCGATACCAGGCCATGTCGGCATTACAGGAAACGAATAAGCAGATAAAGCTGCAAAAACTGCATCATCATCTCCTCTTAAGCTTTTTATTGCATTTATGAAAAAACGAATCAGAAATAAGGTACTGCAGGAATTCCTCTAAACTACACAAAACAAATGGAACAGTGAGACCAATCAGTACAAAGATATTAACCCAAACAAAGTCGCATTAGTACTACCAACCACAACCACCACTGCAACGAGCAAATGTTTTATAAGGCTATGCCTTGGGCACACACGTCTTACACATCTTAACTTTATGAAGAAGGAGTTACAGCCAACATGCCATTTTTGCAATTCATCCCAATTAACCTTTACCCATATCCTTAAAGAATGCCTATCTCTAAACCGTTACCAACCAACCTTTTTCCTTCAAGATCCTACATCCATGTTATCCACACCATATGAAGACAATACATAGAAAAAATATTGTCAACTTTTTAAAACTACTGAATATTCATAAATTAATTTAAGATGTTGGATAGCTATGAATAACGTGCGTGTATCAGGTTGACAAGTAATTAATGTGAGTATCGAAATAGTAATTGAGTAAAAGGGTAAGTCGGGGAAAGTTTATATAAAATTCATAGTTGGTATTTGTGGCGTAGTGACATTTCTCGGAAAGTCTCTTGATGGTACATGCAAGAGGGAAGCTTTAGATTCTTGAGCCGTTTAAGTGAGAAGCGGAAGAGGAGTGCGTTTTATTGGGTCTGAAAAGATAGTGAGAGAGTGATTTTGAATGAAAACTATATCTGCATTGATGAGATGAAATAAAGAATGAGATATTGCAAAGAGGGTGTAAGGTGGTAGAGTTAGCTGTTATGTAGCATGTATCTCTTTACTACAGGCTAAAGGCATCTTCATGACGCAAAACTCTTTTTAGACAGTATGGAAAATAATATTTTGGACCCCTTATTAGGAGAAGAAGGCTGTCTGTTTGGTCATTTGGGCTTTCTCTTCATATTGAAGAAGACATTTGGTAGATGAGGTTAAAACCAGAAAATGGGTGCTTGGACAGCTATTTAGAAAGGTGAACAATCTACGGTGTTGTGATAAAGTTTCATTGGGCTGGATTGTTTGAATTGTTTGCGCTGAATATATATGTATTTTGGGCTGGTGTGGTTCTGGGAAGTCTTCGCTAATGAATAAGATTAAATGTGGATTTCTCGCGGAGAGAGATTATGTGAGTGAACTTATACTTTTCATATTTAAATGGAATATTTTAATTTAGGGTCAGCAGCAAGTGCAACAAGTGGGAAATAAGACTACATATTCAATTTACAATAGCCGACATCCCTCGATGATCTTACCAAAACCACAAAAAATGCGATGGCATTCTCTCTGTACTACTCAGCAGCAAGGTATTATTGGGTTGCCCCAAAAGAAACCGGCGACTTTTTTTTTAATTTTATAATAAACTTGTTGGATGATCTTTCGTCATCTTTCCGGCAACATCATTATTCCACGCTCATTGAATTTCTGGCCTTTATCTGCAAAAAACTGAACCAAGTGCGATTTTATAACCTCGTCATTTTTGAAAGTTTTACCATTTAATGAGTTCTGCAAAGATCGAAATATATGGTAGTCTGACGGTGCAAGGTCGGGTCTATATGATGGATGCATCAACAGTTCCCAGCCAAGTTCTCTCAGTTTTTTGCGAGTGACCAAAGATGTGTGCGGTCTAGCATTGTCCTGGAATATGACACCATTTCGATTAACCAATTCTGGCCGCTTCTTGTTAATGGATGTATTCAATTTGTTCAGTTGTTCACAGTAGACATCTGAATCAATCGTTTAGATTTTTTGAAGGAGCTTAAAATATACCACACCCTTCCAATCCCACCAAACTGACAGAATAATCTTCTTTTGGCGAATATCAGCCTTTGAAGTGGTTAATGTGGCTTCATCATGCTTACACCATGATCGTTTTCGATTGACGGTATTGTAAGTAATCCATTTTTCATCTCCAGTTATGATTTGCTAGAAAAACGGATCATATTCATTGTGTTTAAGATGCATATCACAAGCGCTGAGGCGGCTTGTTAAATGAATCTTTTTCAATTCATGTGGTACCCAAATATCAAGTTTTTCTTACAAGTCCAAGGCGTTGTATATGATTATGAATGGTTGGTTTTAGTACACTTAACTTCACTCCAATCTCATGCTCAGTTATATGACGATCCGATTCGATTAAGGCCTTGCTATCGTCATCATCAACTTCACTTGGCCGACCTGAACGTGGGTGGCTTATCTTTGAGTGAAAAATCTCCCGGACGGGATTTGACAAACCAACTTCGACACTGTGTTTCTTTTAAGGCCTTAACAACATACAAATTGCAACCTGCGCAGCAATTTTTGCTTTAAGGAAATAATAAAGTAAAATATGTCAAAAATTTTCTTTTGTGGGCTCCATATTAAAATTGACACCAAACAAACAAATATAAATAAAATTATGCGTACTTTTTTTTTAAAGCAAGCTAAAAGTGACAGCTTATAACTGTCAAAAGATAAAAATACAATTAATTAGTCACAAACTGTTCAAAAAAATTGTCAACGCCGTGTGTTTAAAAAATCACCGGTTTCTTTTGGGGCAACGCAATACATACATATGTAGGTGCGTTGGCATCCAAATGTATTTGCAGAAGCTGGATTACATGTCGACTTAAAAGGCAACTTACACGGTTAACACCCTACTCATGCACCATCATCTGATTTAGAACTCATTTCCACATAGCACAACACAGAAGAAGGCCGAATAGTGCAAGGAACTCGAGAAGAACTCAGTCCTCCCAGTATACCGGCTCTACTTAATAATTTCACTAAAAAAATTTTAAGAATTATCAATATTTCAAACAGTATTTATGATATACGTGTATATATTTATATTAGCAGGTCAACAACCTCTAAGAACCTACTATTAAGTTGATTTCTAAGAATTTAATTGTTAAATGAACTGAATTTAATGAAACTAATAATAGTAATAATTTTATTTAGGATTTGTGTTCATACTATATCTTAAACAAAAGGGGAGGGGAGAGAAAGTGGGAGAAAAAGCGCGAAAGAAGGAGGGGTTTTGTACGAAAAAAAATATTGTGCTACCTCATCCATGATACCGCCAGTTAGTCACGGCTTGCTTAATACGTTTTCAGAATTTTATACACACATAAATAAATTAAATAAAAGTAGTATGGTGTACAATCATATATATAAATATTCAATCGAACATATTGCATGCCATGTCACTTAACATAACTTTTTTTAATGTATATATGTATATGCATTGAATATTTACACACCAATAAACCAAATTGATAAATGTGAATAAATTTCACCTTTACACTCCAATATAAAAATTGATAACTTAATTTTATAACTTCAATTATACATTTCTTATTTATCGTATTGCAGGTGTGACGTGTATTTATGTATGCACACTCTTATATATGTATGTGTATATATGTAAGTGTGCCTATATGCATTGTGCAATGGCGTTTTTACATTATTATCATTTATTGGTGTAATATATTTATGAATAATAAGATAAAATATATATTTTTTGTATGCTTGTATGTATGCATTTACAGTTAAAAACGTAACTGTAATCAACAGAATTTTATACAGGATACGTGCAGCTTCTTTTAATATTAAATAAATGGTTTTTATTTCGTTTTTGTTTTTGTTTTTTTTTTTTTTTTAAATTAAATTTTATTAAAATTTCAACACAGTGTGGACTGAGTCATAAAGCAGTAGCAATGAATTTAACAACATATTCCATCAAGTGTAATTATGTTATATTTAAAGGCTTTTATTTATCTTGCAATTTATGTAATTTTCTTCTTTATGGTCATAAAAAAATATGATATAATTAATGAAAAAATTTAATAAAAAAAATTTAATAAGAAAATAATAATATTTTGTATATGTAATATTAAACAGTATTTATTCTTTTATTTAAACAAAAATAATATATTTGTACTACAACTTTTTTATCGCACTCAAATGCACCGTCAAGTGCAGGCATTTGTATGTATTACACACATTTGTATATGTATATACATATACTATATGCACTTTAAACTCATTGGCTTGTTAAACAATTGTCACAAGTGTTGGCACGCTTTGGTCATAAATGCATAATCGTAACCGCGAAGATGCCACACAACAGCGCCAAGGAAGCCACAACAGCCAACGGAAGTGTGTGGATGTGCACACTCAGTCATACGAAAAATTATATAATATTATATACATGCATATTATATACACTTACAGTTATATGAAGCACAATTATACAGATGCATATATTTATCTATGTAGGTATGTACACGTATAGTTATAATTCGTGCGAAATTGTATTTAGACCACAAAGTTGCAAACAATTGTTAAATAACTCGAATTGCAATTTTGTGGAATCGGAAGATTTTAGATTTGTATATTTTTGCCAATGTATTTGAAATTAAATTAATTTAATTTGATTATAATTAGGATCTCGAAATCAAGGTTAGTTGAAAGCTGGTTCATAATACTATGACGTCAAACTTGAAGAAAACTTTCTCCTACATAGAACCTAAAAAGAAACCTTAGCCATGGTGTGAAAATTCTGTGAATTAACGAGAAGATCCTAAAAACTTCCAATATTGGATAATCTTGATGTAGTCGTTCTCTTTGTTCATTGTTCGTGTCGCTCACGGCTTCGGCCAAATGGTGAAAATGATATAATGTATCTTTACAGACATTATGGATCCAATATTTCGATAACTTTCAAATAAATTGACAAAAAATTGCTTAAAATTCGGGAACATGTACAGTTGACAAGAAAGCGGGGACGACTTGTTGTCCAGTCATAATGATGTTCAGCTGCGCGGCTATTCCAATTAAAATTGGGGTACTCCAAAATGGTCATCAAACAGAGAGAACAGAAAAACTTTATTAAAGAAAGTTGACACTTGTTTCAATTGAGTATCAATCTAAAGAGAATTAAAATTTTTTATTCAAACAAATTATTTATTCTAAATAGACAACAAATTAAACGAAGTTAGTAAAGCTTACAGTGAAAAATACTTTTTGTTGATTTTTAGGTTTAAAAAAAAATATATATATAAAATATAACTTTATGTCAGAGGAGGAAATAATAGCCATCTCTGCCTCAAAGCTGCAAGGCTAATAGCGAGCAGAGAAGGCAATAAGAAGAAGGACTAAATAATAACAATTAATAAATTACTTACTACTACCTGCTACGTTGGGCTGCTGGCCGATCTGTTCCTCGCTCCGGTTGTCAGCGAAATGAGCTTCCTGCTGACAAAGCGCTGTTTATATAGGCTTTGCTGCGGGTGGTGTGCGAGCAGTCATTGATAGTAGCGGAGTAGGAGTGCAGCATGTAGTAGTTAGTAGCTAAAAGAGCAGTCAGATATCCGTACGGTAGGATTCGATTCTGCTACAAATACGGTAGCAGCATACGAAATATAATTGTCATCGTTTGACCACCCGGTCGTTATGCCGTGTTTGCTATAGAAAATGGTACTCCCGCGGTCGCATGTACCATATATCTGCGCGTACATATGTATGCGCGTCGGTATATATATCAGGTTGTTGTTATGTCGGTATGTACACGTATATGCAGCGGTTGTGGCGGTATGTATTATTTAGGCGGGCGACTGTCTGTATATGCGTATATATGTATGCGCGCCGTCTTAGAGCGGCCGTCTGTAGGGTAGCTACCATACAAATATTGTAACGTATCGAAACCAAATAATTTTATTATTACGATAACGATCATTTTTCAGAAAGATTTAAAAATTGTTCGAAAAATCTTAGGTCTCGTAAATAGTAGTCCAATATTCAATTGGAGGCTTTATCTACAACAGTAAGAATTTTCCAATTTATGTCAAACATGTATTAACGACTCTCTCATAGAAACCCTTGTCATTATTGGAAAAGAAATGGCGCAATCAATTTTTACAGACTTCTTTTGAGGTCAATTCATCATCAGCTATATCATTCGCCATTGGCAGAAACACCTGGTGAGGGGTCCCGTTCATAAGTGGATACATGAGAACTTCCCAACCAAGCTCTCGGAGCTGCTGACGAGTTACTATAGATGTGTTGTCTTGATGAAACACAATTCCCCTACTGTTGGTCAAAGCTGGACGCTTCTGGCCGTTTGCTTCCTTCAAACAGTCTAATTGCTGATATTACAGTTCCGAATTAAGAAGCAGCTCATAGTGGATGAATCCTATTCCACTAAAACGCAACACGCAACAAAACCTTCCTGGCCGTCAATCTTGACTTAGAGACCGTTTGTACCAGCTTACTACTATTCGACCACGACCGTTTTCGTTTGACTTGGTGTTAAGGGATCCACTCTTCCTCACCAGTTACCAACCGCTCCAGAAATGGATCAATTTGGTTACTATTCAACAACGATTCGGAGATGAAATTTCGCTCCGTGATATTTTTCTCGATAATTCATGCGGCATCCATACATTGAGCTTCTTTAGGTATCACATTTTTTCAAATGGTTCTAAAATGTTTTTTGTGCATATTTGACATGTTCTCAAACACTACTGAGGTATTTTATTTAGTACAAAATATTATCTTTCTAACGCCATCTAGAGTCATACATTCATTATAGAACATGAGATACAGATCACTAAAGTCATCTATTGCGAAAATAATGGATTACTTTCTACTAGACTTGGCATTATTTTTAAAATTTAATGAAGCCGGCTTTTGAGTATAAAATATATGCAAATCTAAAGAATATATTTAATAAGAATAAGCTTCATTCATTCAAACAAAAAAAGGAACAAAAAAATTGTGTGGAAACATCAAAACTGTTTAGGCCTAGAAGGAAGAGAGTATTCCACGAAATACTAGATTACGCCCAAGTGATTTATGAACGTTTCCTCATGGGATTCATGCAGTAGCTTCCAAATCTTGCCTTAAATAAGTTGGTTATGGTCTGGTTTTCGGAAAATTTCCATTACGAAATGGCGAATTTTTTGCTCTGGTTTGAACTAAAAGAAAGTCAGGATCCGTTGGTTCGATCCCTGCCATAAGAAGTCTGATGAGGAGATGTGGTGATCTCCGAAACAGCTGTCACTTCTACCATTTTTTCTTTGTTGTATAACAAAAAAAAAAAAAAAAAAAATGTTCAATTCATACAAACAAACCAGGCCTTTTAGCTCACTTAAAATTAACAAACATTAAAGATTTAAATTAAACTAATAATGAAAAAAAAGAATCTCTCAAATTATTTTAAATTATTAATTAAATTATTTTAAATAGATAATAAATAAAATAATGAAAAGTCTTTTCACAGGTAAAATAGTTAAGTTTGGCTGGAGAAACATTTGTTTTCAAGTATGTACATATATACATATATTCAGATAGACAAAACGTCTGTATTTGAAAAAAACATTAAATTGTTTTTACAGTGCTTCGATGCTGAAGCTTCAAAATCCTTTAGTCAGAATAGGTATTTTATGTTATCGGGATGTTGATCGGATCATTAAGTTTCGCAGAGCATCCATTTCTATTTTTTATACATTTTTTTGGTATTTACTTTGATGCCTGTTGTCGGGTTATCTGCAAGAACGCTAGTTCAGACTGGGCAGTCTGAGAAGAGATCAAAAGATCATAAATTTATTTTGGTGTTAACCATTTAAAATAATCAATCAAAGAAGAGAATTTTGAATGTAAACTTTTCAATTTTCATTTAATTAATGTGTTTGAAAAGATTTTACAGTCAGCATTGACTTTTGGTCACTTTTGATTATACCAATGTATTTGGGATTTAAATTTTCATCTAATCTAAAGCTTTCATTTTCTCTTCAGTTTTATTTTTGAAAAGAAATAAGGTCATATAGACAATATGAACATTTAAAGTAACGATAGATTGTGAAGCCATCTATGAAGTCTAAAAAGAAGCGAGTTATGCCATCTGTTTTTCCAATAAGCTGAATGATAGTGTGCCTATCTCTTCGATCAACAATTTTAATTTTCCCTCAGTCATTTCATCACCAAGTTTTATGCTTATCGATAGAACTTTATACCGACTATCCTCCCAAATAACATTAATTCCACCCAAGAATGGTTTTTTAAATCCGCTCCCACCAATATACCTACAACCACAAATAATTTTGTCGAATTACGATCCAACCACAGACATACCATACATACCTATATACCATATATATATATTAATACTGTTCACTATGGTTCCGACACTATCATAACATTCCACCTCTCTACGAATTAACAGCATATTGTAATTGCTGGTAACCAGAATTGAGCGGCAGCCGTCTGTGCTTTTTGGTATTAAAGAAAGTTTGGGGGATTTTTAAGTGTTCAAATTAATTAATTACTTTCGCAGCTATTGCTGTTCACCGACAACTCGCTCATACCAGTGGTAATATGTTGAGGATTATCCTTAAGGATAATCGATATAAATATTTGCATTTTGTTAATGAGGTTTATATGTGTCGACTAGTTATCTCAGAGAACCATAGAAGAGTATTGCTTTTACTACTGATGCATAAATCAAGCTACAGATTTTGACTCTTAAGCTCCATTACCAATAGCTTTCTCACTTGTAGAGGAAAAGATAAAGGTCATCTTATATTCACTTTCAAGTTGATTCTATGATCGACAGCGTCAAACAAATTTTTTCGTTCTACGTGCCAATCAGAGTTGGAGGGTTTATTGTACGAGGGATTGACAAACGATCGGTAAGTTGACCAAAAAAAAAAATTCTTTTTATATTTATTCGTAGTCTTTGTCATTTTGTATATTCTTAAGTCTTCAAAATCTTGCTTTTTAATCTTATCAAACATTAGTTTAAAAATAAGCCGAAGGCCCTGGCAGCCAGTGCTTTAGTTTGTAAGTGGAATAATTATTAATAATTGTTTCTCTTTTAAATAAATAAAAAAAAATAAATAATCTTATCAATTTCAGCATCAACCGCTTTAATTATTTCCTCGCTGCTATTAATTTTTTTTTTAATTCTTGGAAACAACCGGAAATCGCAAGGTGGAATATAGTGCTGGACGTATTTCTTGTTAGATTGACCATTTTCGAAATTGTTTGGGAAAAATAGAGCAAAATGCACTCGAGCCTCTTTTCGGGTCTCATTTAAAATTTGTGGTAGCCATCGAGCAGATTTCTTCGTATATCCCAGATGATTACTTAATAATCGCGGTATAGCCATGGCATTCAAGCCCAATTCATTAGCAATCATTTTTTGTGTCAATCGTGGGTTTTCATCAAGTTTGGACTTCTCCAGAGCTACAGTGGCATCATCAGTGGAAGATTTTGGTCGACCTTCTCGGAGCTCGTCCTCTACGGAAAAATGTCCGGCTAGGAATCTTCGGAACCACTTAGAAATAGTTTTCAAAGACGGTGCAATCGTTTCATGTGCAATTTGGAATTAACTGAATATTTCTATTGGCTGTAGATTACGTAGAAACCCGAAAGAATCATATAGCGCATTTTCTGTTTGTTTTTAGCCGATCGTTCCAAAATTTGAGAGGAAAACTAATAAAGTAATTGCAAAGAAATTGGTATTTTTTGATTTAACAAAACCAAATTGAAAGTCACAAGCTGACCGAACTTTTTTTAATCCCCTCGTTTTTTTCGAAAATTTTGTCCACTAAGATACACTTTAGGAGTCCATTTACTTCGTAATGCATAGTTGCGAAGTATTTTTTTTATTTTTTGCTTACTATGCCATTTTAACTCCAATTGTTATAATATAATGACCAGGATTACAATTAAAGTGCTAGTGGCAACTTTATAAAAAATTAATGCGTAAAATACTAAAAAGAGAACACAAAACCATTCTTGGATGTCCTAAAACTGAAGTCATTATAATTTAATAACCAGATTTTGTGGTTTCCATAGAATTTAAGGTCTTGCTAATGGCCACGAGCAGGCATATATGTACATTTATTTATAATACATACATACACGTACATATTGCAACCATATAATCCGCAAACAATATAAAACACCAAATAATTTGCTGAGCTTTGGTAAAGATTTCATGTTGGCCTTCTGTGTGCAAAGAGCTTAGATGGGACAAGCCATTGTTATTTAATAGGTATATATAGACATACATACATATGTATGTATACGTATTGGTACTTACATAAATGCGCATCGATTATATTTTTCCAATAAATTTAATTTTATTACAGTATTGCCTTTGAAGACTGAGAAATAATGAAATTTCTTACAAGTACAGAAGAATGACGGCGGAGAATGTTTGTAATAGGAGCTAAGCTAAAACTGTTTGAAGTCGTAAAAAATCAAATTTACGCAGTGAAAATATTATATCAATCACCTTGTGCTTTGAATGATAAGTAAGATATCATATTCCCACTTCGCCAGGTTGCTAGCCTTAGGCCAGCTGAGTTTTCTGCTTGTAAATACTTTGAAATAAAAAAGAGAAAAAGACTACACATATTCCTCCAGCTGTGCTTAAAGTTTTAGTAGAGGCGGTTGCTAATGTGTTAGCGTCGACACACCAGGGCCAACATAGGTCCATTATGATACCACGAAAAATTTGCTCCATTCACTAGGACACTCTTATCACGTCAAAATCAAAATCTAATCACGGCAAAATCGACTATAAAATTCCACTACCCTAGCCAATCTGGGTCCATCAGGATTGTAATTAGTATTAAAAAGTCTTCATATTTCATGAATATATGTCATTTGACATTTTCCGTTTCCATTTCGGTCAAGTTTGCTATAACTTGTGGCAGAACTCAGTCTTGTTGCCACCTTAACCCGGTCTGACTTTGAATTTACTCCTTCAGTAGCCGTAGTAGGAAAATTTAACGAGTCAATTTACTTGCCTGTAGTGCCATTTAATTTCTCTGTGAACATTTTCCACCATACTAAAAATTTTGTTCTAACTCTTGGAACTTTTAATGACTTTTAATTACTGCTAGAAAAAATAAGTTCCATTTTATTAAAGTAAACAATAAGTCCACAGCGATTGGACCATTAGATCTCATGATCTTTGTGGAAACTTGCCTCTATCGGAATCATTAGTAAAATAAACTAAAATAAACTAACTAACTTATGTCTTAAGTACAGACACATAAGCCCTAGATCATTTGGATTGACTGACTGACCGAGATCCCAATTTTTCCCCATTTTCAAGATTGATTTTAGTGTTTGGCATAGTAAATAACTCATTTTTTTTTTTATAATTTTCACAACCAAAAAAATTGAAGGGAGATGAAACTGAGTTTTTTGTACTGCACCGATTCTGTTTTACGTATTGGAATCTAAAAATAGTTGCGTAGCTTATCCCATCTTGGTCTTTCGATGTTGGCTAGATCTTTGTATTGCCGCTTTTCTTAATCGTCGGTCGTATTATCCAAGGCCTCGGGGAAAAATTTCTGCTCCAATCTTTTCATAATTGCCAATAATCTGCTTACTATTCAGGGATTTTTGGTTATTACGAGAGTGGTGAACAATAACCATGCTACATCTTGATGGGGCGTTAAGCATTTTGTAAAGTTTCTATTGGCTATCAGCTCCAATATTAGTCCCGACAGATATTCCTTCTTTGATTTTTGCGTATGATAATTTGCGAAGCAATTTAATTAAATATTGAAAACCCAGTCCCACACTGTTGAGTGCTTTTGAGAAAATTCCTGATATGAATCAGTTTAATGTGAAGAGGTGGGCGAAAAATGTCTTAGGACTTACAAGTGGTGTTGCGGAGATGTTCTCATGTACATACTCATACTTTAAAGCTTTTCAACTTAGCTGCTCAGTCTTGAATGCTTTTTAGTTCGATTTATCTGTAATAATTCTGCTTGGGTAACTTTTATTTAATATGTATAATATAAAAAGTATTGATATTTCCAACTGAATTCCCACTCTGTTCATCACCTTGCCTAAGAAATTTAATTTTTTTAAGGAAAGCTTTAGAAAAAACACAAGGAACATTACACATTTTTCCTTTTTAAATTATCATTTCCGACAACTTTAAAAACTGTATGTCCAGAAAACGTGAGAAAAGCGAACAAAAAATAACTTTAATATACCAAATAGATGAAACTGTTGACATTTTTATGGAGAAAAGACACTTAAGATGATTGGTTTTTGACAACAAACCCAGCGTTATCTTATTCCTGCTTGAAAGATAATCAAAAAATCCAATAGAACAATAGTGACAGTCTGGATTGCCCTGAGCCCGAGACCTGTATGTTCCATGATTATAATTTTCAAAGGAGATCTTCCAAAAGCCTATTCTTAGTAACCCGTATAAGGAATATAATAAAAAATGCCTTCATCTGTAGATGTTTTTAACACTTTTCGCGAATTCATGGAGCGAATTTCCATCTACGAATCGTTCGGACCTGTAGTGTCAGCAATTGGGCCGCAATTGCCCAGAAGAGGTCCGTTTTTACCAGCAGGATGGAAATTGTATGTCAGCAGGACAACCCTAGACCACACATATCGATAGGGAGCTTGGGGAGCTTGATTGGGAGGGTTCTCATGTAACGACCTCATAGTGCGGATTTCTATTCCTGTATAATAATTTAGCTTGTGAAGAATTGGCTTTCGATCAATAGGGACAAGGATTTCTATGAGAGAGGAATTGTTTATTACCTTCGAAATGGCAAAAAGATAAAGGGTTTTCCAATAAAAAGTATCATTTTGATATGCAAAGTAGCGTTTCCCTTTATAAGATCGATGGTTTTGTTGCTTGGGTGGCAAGTAGCGCTGTCGGATCGTAAACGTTGTCCAGTTTAAACCATCTAACTCCTGCTATAAAAAGAACCATTAATCATCTCCCGATAGCGCAATCTATTCATTTTCGGAAAGGTCCAATGACTCTGCCGAACCAAGAACCGCACCAGACAGTTACACGTTGGGGATAGAGAGGCTGTTAAACAGTAAATATTGAGTTTTCCGAGTCCCAGATACGACAGTTTTGCTTATTTATGTAGCTATTGAGGTGAAAATGGGCCTCATCGGTCACAATGTTATTTTAATTATATTTTTATAGTGAATTTTAATAATTTCATTGCGTCAAAATGTCAAAAAATTACAGCTTCGAAGTGAAATCTATTCAAATTAATATTGGGAAACGCTTTATTTGTAACCCTTGGCAGTTTTTTTTTTAACAACAACACAAACAACTGAACAATTGCTGAAACTATAAAAAAATATTAATTATTTAATTTTTTTTATGGAATATAAAGCATTGTAATTATTTTTTGTATAATTTTTGTAATTGAATTGGTATTTGCATCCCATATGTACATGCTTATGTACCATACATGTGGGGCTTAAGCTTATCATATGCTTTATAAGTATATATATACCTACATATATACCTTTAATCGATCACCCTAATAGGTGTAAATTTCATTTATAGTAAACAACAACATTCACGTAAATACTAGTTTGCGGCCTTTAACGGACCGACAAGGCGATGAAACATGCATAAATCATTTGTTGCTGTCAACGATATTCCACGTGATTTTATATTTGAAAATTTATGCTTACATATTTTTGCTAGTGTAAAAGGAAAAAAAATAAATTGAAAAATAGCCGACAGCAAGAAAAATGATGACCAACTAAAATTGGAAGGTAAAACTGGAAGCGCAGCACAGAAAGGACTTTTCAAATTGCGGCCAACAAACAGCTGGCAGCTTAAGAATACAATCAACTGCATATTCATACATACATGCATACGTATGTAGTGAGCAACATGTTGAATTTAAGAATGTTAAGAGTGAAGAATTTAATATGCGCTAAAAAAGTGAAAAAAAAATTAATTTTTAAACTTCAAGGATTTAAGTAGCTCATTTTCTAAAAGCAATATTCACACATGCATATATATACGGGCTTGTACAAAAGCTGCTAACATAAAAACACATGCAGAAGCTTATTTCTTTTTTTTTTTACTAATTTTTACACACCGGCTTATTTACCTGTGACTGCCAACTGTCCTTGCTCGCTGGTGTTGGCGCTAATGTAGCGCAACGATCAATCATTATCAATCTGCCAAGTGCTGTTGCTCAAGCCATTTGCAAATTTTTCCCTCATGTAATTGTGTGTTTGACGTGTGGCAGCATGTCGGTAAGTACACACACACTTTAAATCCTATGTATGTATATCATTTTGGTCAAAGTGCTATAAAACAAAATAGAAATAAAAAATTATATTTACTTTCATACAAAAAAAAGCAACTGCCAGCTGTTATTCGATATTTGCACACGTGTTTGTTATTGTGTAAATCCAAAAAATAAAAAAAAAATTAAAAAAAAAATAAATAAAATAAAAAAATATCAGCAAAATGTGTGACAGGAGTATAATTTACCTTGACGTTTTCAAATTCACAACGGTCTAGTTTTCTAAATATTCTTTGCATTCGACAGCAAATCTATTTTTCTCTCTCACTCACTCTCTCTACTGTTGGGAACTATCGTTCATTTTCACAGAATCGAATTGAACATTTAAAAGCAGTATTTGAGCACAGCAAATAAAGTACACTGCCGGCTGATGTCATCAATATATGGTACAAGCATACATATGTATGTACATATGCATATGTACTCAAAAAAAAAAAAAAGAATATGTACCCTGCTGTGAAAAGCAAAACTGTTATGTAAAAATTTGAATGAAATAATAGTATTTTAGAGATGAAATCATAGCGGTTGTCTGTTTGTTAGAAAATAAAGTGTTTGGGGTTGTGGCTGAAATGGTTGGGACTCACTCTTCTGGGCTTTAGAAATTTAACATGCCTGAATGAACTAGTATTTAACTACTATGAAGCTTTTGCATAATAGGGCAATTGACATTTTGAATATGGTGTCTAATTTAAAGTTTTTAATCATGGAAAATATCGGCAGATGAACTATAAAAATAATTGGCACTTTGTCACCGTTGAACGGATTTTCGGTTTGTGGTATGGAGAGGCATACAGTTTATTCGCTTTCAAAGGGCCGAAGATTTTTAATGAGGAACTTGTTTATTTCATGTCAGAAATACACTCGGAGGGCTTGACATTCCCTGCCGTGGGGCGGCCGCATTTAGAAAAAATAAGCTTTCTATAAGATTTAGATGTTTGTCGAACCAGAACTCGATTTGTGGCCTTCAAAATAACTGTGGATACTGGATTGGTGTAAAAGTTCATACTACTAGCATATTAAGTAACAACTTGTACATTTCCCTGCAGGGTGTTCATATGTTTATCTACTGCTGCTTCGGCTTACTGACAGTTTTGATTTAGTGTTTATATAGTATGAGAAAATAAAAATAACATTATCAAATATCGGTCAAACTTCAACGAAATACTTTAAGTACGAGCATATAAGATTGGTAATTTTTTTGCACCCGTTTCTATTAAAGCCTGGTATTTTATATTGGCCGAGTAGATTCCCAAGCATTTATCAGAGACGCATTTGGGGATTGGTATATTATTCAACTTGTGGATTTGTGGACATGTTTCTCCCATGTTTGAGAATGTTAATTGATCGTTAACATGCCAGCACAGGGCGAAAAGTACTTACTTCCCATTCCTAATTTCCATGATTTTAGAACCAACTTGATCTCAGCTCCTTCCAGGGCAGCATTTTTAGTTAGTGAGAGATAATGTTGAAGGCTCATTCAGGAAGCTTTTTGAGAACTTCAACAGGTTGCGTTCATTACCTGAAACTTTTTGTTTTTTAGGTTATAGATAGTGCTTAGCATCTAACTTCTCTGCTTTTGCAAAAATTTCAGAATTATCCAATAGGGTTTTTGAAAAGAAGTTTTCAAATTTTCGAAGTTTTAATCGCTTATCAATTGCGGCGTAATTCGTTAGTTTATTTTCCACAGAGAAACGTTGGTTGGTTCCAAACTCTAAATAAGTTTATACTTTTCTAAGTCCTTTGGCCACAGAAGACGGGACTAAGACCTTGGCAGTGCCTCTGGTAGCTTTTTACTGTCTATTGCTCATCTATGTAATTACCTACAGTTGAGACATTATTTATCTTCCTACCATGAGTCCTCATCTGAGAGTGCCCAATTATTACAGTGTTTATTATCCTAATGGTGGTCTGGTTCAGAACGAATAGAGATTCAACATCCAGATATTTTTCTTACTGGTTAAGATGAACACTGAGTTATCACTAAAGTTATCTCTGCTGCTTGTCGTTGTCCTTTAAAAGCATACAAAAAATTGTAGTTCCTTTTGAGGAAAATTGGGAAATATTGAAAACTTATTTCCTAAATTTTGAGTCTTGAATTGAAAAGCTATTCAACTGGTACCTTCGTAGCTGCGATTTAACTCCGTTTGACTATTTCTTGATGTTAGGTTGTGATGTATTGCTGATATTATGATGTATTTATACGATGTTGATATGATACGATTAGTTGTATTATGTACGAGATCCAAAGCTCAGGCGATCATAAAAGCATATCTTTATAAATGGTAGTAACAAAACTGGTACGGTCCGTATCAACAGATTCGCCTGTAGAGTAGGAATCCTGTTTACCCAAGAGGCTGTTTGGAGATTACTACTGGTGGATATACTCTCGGACTGACTTAAATTAATGTTACTTGCTGACCTAAACGGGGTTAGGTCGCCGAAAGGGTTACAGCCCACTGGTAGAACTGGCTGTCTTGAGAGTTGAAACATCGAAACTAAGGAAAATTAAACAACGGGTTCCACAGTGTGGTATCCTCTACTCACTATAGTTTAATTTCTATATATCAAAACTGCCTTCTCTACCAGAAGGAATTTCTTTAACCTCATACGCCGATGATTGCACGATAATGGAGTCTGGCCAGGATATAAAGATGCACATCAGAAAGGGAGTACTTGATATGAAGGACACCATCCAGCAATACCTCCAACAACAGCTGGACAGGACTGCGTACACACAAACACTGAACGCCATTCATCAGGAGTCAGTCAACACCTTCAAAGACTCTCTTCCCGGGAATGGCGTGCTCGGAGTTAAACCACCATTTAGTGCAAACAACGAGCTCGAGCTGCCTCGAGAGACCCGCTTACTGGTACAACTTAGATCTGGATACTGTGGCAGGTTAAACCGGAAATATGACATCTAGTTCCGGGAATTTGAACCGGTTGGAATGATTTTTATTGTTTATTCCCTCCTGTTGTGAGCTACAATTTTTCAGTTATAGTTTCAACATTTGTTGAATAGCCTGAGAAGTGAGTGGTCATTAAAATGTCAAAGTTTTCTGAGCAAGAATCCATCCACTGGATGTATTTCATATAGTTAGCAACTTAGCATGTGTTTTATATATCCAGGGAGCTAAGTATTTTTAATATTAGCACCGCAAAATGTGAACAGTCCGACAAGTGTGACAGACAAGTCAGATAATGTTGGTCCTGTAGAAACTCATCGTCAGAAAACGAAGTCTAATCGATAACTTTCCAAATTAAACTACCACCCTATGTGAGAGCAGCGCTCTTCACACCTTTCTATGATCCACCTTTCCCAGAAAAGAAAAATCCCTAAACCGGGTACGTAGAATTGCTTACCCAACGTTCGTTGAGCTAATTAGGAACAACCTAGCCAGAAATACCATATAAAACACATATGTAGGTAACACCCCCTCCTTGGGTACATATAAAATTTTTAATAATCTAATCAGGATCCTAGTAGTGACAAACTTACTACCAATGTCCACAGTACGGTGCTATATATGACGTTAAGCGTGAAGGTTAAAGTGGTACGCATTGCGTTCAAATACGGACCTACGCCTTGAATGTGTTCTAGAGTAAAATTATTAATAATTTAGGCTTAAGATTGGAACTTTGGGACAGAAACCCCGTATCTTATCTATAGCACATTGCCAACTGCATGAAGCCGTCAAGGCCCGATAATAGTTCTTCCCAAAAACTCCAAATCAAGTAAGATAATTTCTAACATAATTTCCGTATTATTGGTCTTTACGGAAAGACCTCACGCTATGTCGTTTATCATTATAAAGATTATACAGAAGAGGGCAGATACAAAATGTAGCGATCCTTTTATATTAGGAAAATAAAGCAATAGCTCCGATAACTCTTTTGCAAATTAGATTTAGGACTATTCTGTTCAACAAAAATTACGACTGCATCCAGTGAAACGCTCCCCTCAATGAAAAGAAATACTAATAATGAAAATTTCTTATTCGGGAAGTATTGTTTTATCCATATTGACCTATGAAAAGTAGTCCTGACTAGCCATATTCGCTACATATAATTCAATTAGCGCGTTTATGGTTTTAAATAAACCGAAGTTATATAAATCCGAGAAGAGGTCAAACTGTCTACAGTACTTAGTATATAAATGAGACTTTTCTCAGTATATGTATGGAAGTAACAAGAACTTGACCGTGTTACAAGCTCTTAAGTTGTAGAAGTATATAAGCTGTTTTTTTTTGCTTTGATATGAAGCCGATAATCGTACTTTATTATTTTACATTATACTTAATTCTTCTACAGAGACCTCATTGTACTATCATCTTATCTCTTACGTCAGTTTTGATATTCATAATAAGTTTCCTGATGTTGTCAAGAAATTTGGATAAAATTTTGCATGTTCATTTCTTCTACTTCTATGATGGACATGGGCTGCAATTAGGCTTCACTGAACATTCTTCCTTTTGTTAATTAGTACTTAAGCTAACGTGATTAAATCAGGCACACCAGTCATTACTTCTCCTCAAAGATCGGGCTCCAATTGGAAACACCAAGTCAAGTCAGATACTTATATTATTGATCCTTCTTTCCTGTAGTGGAGGTCATCCTCTTCAATATGACCTAGCTAGCGAACCGCTATCTCTTAATTCACTGTCATAAAATATACCAACACTGTTCTATCGTCGACGAGATTTGTCGACACTTATACACAGAGGACTACAAAACATACGCAAAATCTTTGGATTACGGTTATGGTATAGAGGACTAGCCTTTTCAATTGCCTACTAAGTTCACAGTGTAGCAAAGTAGAATCTCTTCAGCGGACATTTAACTGAATATATCGCTCCTCTGTCGTTCCCTCTCTTCTCCAGCTCTTACCTTAAACTCCACATGGTTTGTAAAAATTTTTCTCTTGCGATCAGTTTGCCAGTATGCCACTATGCATAACTGCATACTCAGCAGCAGCCCTACAAACTGCTGCCATCCAATTGTGTGTTAGTATGTATATAAATGTTGTCATGATGATTAAATTGAATGCTGGCTATAATTATTAGTTCAAAGTAATTTCAAACTCATGGTCTCGCTAACAAGGATTGACAATAATATTATACCACACACATACACCCAATAAACATACACAGCCGCCCACATCCGATAGATTAGTCAAATACTTACATACACGTATGTACATATGTATTTAAATATCATGGCTTATGGATTGAGCGGGTGAAAACTTTTGCATGAAAACAAAACAACAATGCGGTTTACTGAGTGATATATATATGTACTTTTGTTCGTTTCAATTACAATTATGTACATTTAATTTTTACACATACATAAGTATAACGTTGTATAAACCTGTGTTTTAGATTTATGATAATCGATGTTCATTCGAAATTTATTGCAAACTACACACATGTATATGTATTAACAATTTATATATGAAAATATATGCTGTGAAATAAAGGGTTTACCAATAAGAGGTATTATATATTGGCAAAGTGTTGAAGAAACTCCCGGATGGTCCATTCCTCGTCATTCTTTGGAATTGGGCATTCCACAAACGTCATTACACCATATTTTGCATGAAGAGTTCAGTCTTAAGGCTTATAAAGTTCAGTTAATACAAGAACTCAAGCCGGCCGATTATCAACAACGTCGTATCATTGCCGATTGGGTCCTTGAAATGCATGAAAATGATCCGTAATTTCATTAAAAAATCATCATGACAGATACGTCAATAAGAAAAACTGTCGCATCTGGGGCTCAGAAAACAAAAGATTTATTGTTGAAAATCCTCTTCATTCTCAACGTGTAACTGTTTGGCGTGGTTTATGGTCCAGTGGGATCATTGGACCATACATTTACGAAAATGAGGCTGGAGCAAGAGTATTGATCTGGATAATGTTTACATTCGAGAAGACACTACGTGCCTCACAATCAGTGAAACCATCGATCTTTCAAGGGGAAAATTTCTGGACAGTGTTATCTCTAGAAGAGGTGATCGCAATGGGCCACCTTACGCCCTTTTCCTCGACTTATGACCGCAGAAACGGATTTCTTGAAGCTATAGAGAGCATATAGCAGCCACTTTGCGATTTGGTGATGGAAAATTTCATGAAAGAGTCATGGCGATCATTTGGCAGATATTGTTTTCCATCATTAATGGTATATCTTCTTCTTTACATTGAAATAAACATCCGATCATGTATCTCAAAAAAAGTTATTTGTTTTTGAATATCAAAATAACACCTCTTATTGGGTAACTCTTTATAAGGATGGATATTCGCATGCACTATATACTCGTACATACATGTTTACATATTTACATGAATCACTGTTGTTTTTTGTTAATATCACAATGCTTGTTTCATTAAATGATGGATGTAATGATTGATGTATGAGTTTCTAACTGCCAATAGTGGCGCTATTACCTTAATCATAATATCATTTTGTACTTCCGCAGTAATGCAGACAATTGAAGTGCAGAATGAAATTATTATGCTGAGTATAATGAATACACATACGTACAAACTTATTGAATTGTTAATTATTGAATATTCGTTAATCTAATTTCTCAATACATGCAAACATATTTCAAATTAATATTTTCCCTTATGCTTGATTATGTGCGAATTCAGTGTAATTGCAATTGAATCTGAAGAATATTTATAGCGCGATTTGTAATATTCTGCGAAATGAAAATGTTTCTATTGTTTTTGGATTGCTGTAAATTCTGGCGTGACCGAGAATTTACAAATAATTCAAGGTATTTTCACTTTATTTATTAAAGAATTCAATTAACTTATAGTTTGGTGATGGTTTTCAGCGAAAAATAACAATCAGTTTTTTATTATCTAAATGTTTTATAGGAAAATTCCCAAATTTTGGACAAATAATGCTAACATCTTCTTCCTACAGATTTATAGCCGCATCGATTCTTCGCAGTTGGATGTAAATTTCTGATACCCTGTTCAGAAGTGAAGCATACTCCGGTGAGGGCATTCTGCATTGATCTGAACAAGTGGTAATCGGTGCTATGTCTGGGCTATAAGGCGGGTGAGGTAGAACTTCCCACCCACAGTTTTCCAAATAGTTCTTAACTGACCTTGCAACATGTGGCCGAGCGTTGTCATGATGAAAAATTATTGATTCGTGTCTGGTCGCATATTCTGGTCGTTTTTCCGCGATGGCCTTTTTCAAATGAATCAATTGTTTTCGGTAGAGGTCCCCATTGATCGTCTGACCCGATTTCAATAGCTCATAATAGAGCACACTCTTGTGGTCGCACCAATAAATAGCATAACTTTGGCACCATGGATATTTGGCTTTGACGTGGATGTCGATGGTTGGCCGGGCTTTACATACGATCTCTTGCGTTTTGGGTTATCATAATGCATCCATTTTTCATTGCCAGTGACAATCCGGTGTAAAAATTACTTCTTTTGGTGGCGTTGAAGCAACATTTCCGACATGCAGAATCGACCTTCGACGTCTCTTGGCTTTAATTCATAAGGCACCCGTTTTCTGTGGTCGTGATAAAAAATTGTGTTTATTATATAAAACAAAACTTGATCCGTGGGTTAAGATCGAACGGTTTATATTCTCCGGTAAGCCGGTATATTTAAAATGTGATTGGGTTCCTGATGAAAAATTTTCTAGTAGGAGAGCATGAAGAAATGTCAGGTATTCCTTTCAAAGATGCTGCAGGAATGACGATAAAATAAGACGATTGGAAAATCATGCGATTGCCCTACTCTAGTTTATTGCATTTTGTCTTCACTTTTGTGGATAGCTTTTGATGTGTGACGGGGACTAAAGTAAACGACCTAGTAAGGGAATCGGCAGAGTTAGAAAAAATTTTTTATTGTACAATGTCGGCCTAAGTTTGTCGATGGTCTCATGTTGGCAACCACTGCCCTGTTCGAGGTTGTTAGACAGAACAGCACCAGATACCATAGTCATTGAATAACTAGAAAGAGATTGATGAATCCTGGTGAAAAGAGGATATGTCATATTAAATGGTATGAAATGAAATGAGATGAAAGCATTTATCAATGTTTTCTAAAAACAGCGTCGTACTTCTTGAAAAGTATCATACAGAAGTTAGTCCATCAATTAGAGTTTTTTTTTATATAAAATATATATATATATAAATTTTTTTCACAAATTTTTGGCAATATTTTTAACAAATTAAATTCCGGTCTATAACTGTTAAGCACATTTTAATAAGAAACGATATAACCATAACGTATTGGGAATGTGGCTGGTGCACCTTTAGCTGACGTACGCCGATTTACAATACGAATGCGAATGTTAATTGCCAAATCCCAGGCATATTCGTTAATCGTTGGTAATAAATTTGCTTTATTGCCAATTTCCACTTCATTATTAGCTTAACTGATGTTAAATTTTTCCGCCGCCCACAAGCAAACAAATACACATTTGTATATATACATAAATACATAAATACAAACGAAACAGCAATAGTGATAAACAAACCTATACTGGCAAACGTATAACAACAAAAATAAAAAGCCACGAAATTCTGGGCAACTGCAGCTATGAGTTAATATTTGTTGGTTTGTTTATTTGTGTGTATATGTATATATTATATATTGTACATGAGTTGCTAGTGCTTGCAGTTGTAAATACATTTGTTCAACAGAATCTGCCGCTAAACAGAATCGTAAATATCGTCAACAACCGCACAGTAGCCAAGCAGGAAGCTATCGAGGTTGGACGCCGGACACCGGGTACCGCGCGCTAATGCCACTATGTACGTATGAGATATTCCACTGTGTCTGCTACAAATGCCTGCCTGCCTGCCAGCTTGCGCTGCGCGTTCCTAGCAATGTTGTGTGAGTGGGTGTTTTTTGATTTACGCTAAGCGTTTTACTTGCACACACACACACATACACACACATACATATATGTGTATATGTACCGGTACTTATAGCAAACTTTTAATATACTGACCTGATGTGGCGGTATTTAACAGACTCATTCATTTTGTTAATTTCCTTTACGATTTTGGCTATACTTCCACCATCATCGACGATTTCCAGGTGCTTATCAGCGTTATATGTACATACATATGTCTGTATGTATGTATGTATGTATGAGTGTGAGGCTGTTCGTTAGCGAGCGCTTTAATTCTAGCCAAGTCGAACGGCATACTGAACTCTACTGAACTGGCAATCTTAGAAATTTATGGATTCCCAGCAGGATTATAGCAACTTTATAGGAAAAAAAATAAATAAAAATAAAAAATTAAAAGAAAGGAGAAGGAATTGTGCGCAAAAGATATACTCGCAAGGATATATAGACATATCTATAAGCATTTAATTTTGTGTGGAGTTGCATGTATGTATGTATGTACATACATATATGTTTATAAATGGTCATAAGAGCTAGCGGTGTACCAAAAACCATATAACGACTTTCTCAACCAACGTATGCACCTACATACTCATACATACCTATATGTAAGCACTTTTATCAGTATGTACAATACATATGTATGCCCACAATTAGTTTATGTGTTTGGCTCGTTTACTGTAGACAATAGCAATTAGGAGCAAATACATTTCCCAAAAGTTTCTTTTTTGTTATTTTATTTTACACTGCTCTGCTATATTTTCTTCGTTATGGTTTTTCTTTGCCTACTTTATTTTAAAGTTTTTATTATTTTTGCTTCGATTTTTCTTTCTTTTCACTGCTGCTTCCTTCTTTCCTCCTCTTTTTCTACGGTTACTCAATGCTTAAGCTTTACAATTTTACTTTTTATTTTTTATGATTTTTTTTCTATAATTTTTCGATAGCATAAGCTTTTTCGTGTCATTTGTTAGTGATACTGTATAAATTCTATTTTCTTTATTTTCCTCTACTTTCTTCTTCATTATGCCTTTTGTCATGATATTGGCAGAAATTTAAAGCGCTTAGTTTGTCGAAAGTTTTTCATTTCTTTTTTTTTGTGCATTTCAAATTGTAATTGTGGCTTTGATGGCATAAAAATTAGATTTAAAATTTAAATTTGCTTTAAGAGCAGTTAGAGACAAATTGTTTGTGTAGACGCAGAATATTACTGCAATTTTAAGCATTTGTTTATTTGCTAAAATAATATGAAAGCCAATGTGTTAAATTTAACCGAAACACTTCAAAACTGCCATAGCTGGCGGGTAAACGTTAGAGGAATTAATTATTCTCATGTCTTTTGTTGATATTTTGCAGGCGAAAAGTAATTAAGCTGAAGAAGAAGTTAAATCTGCTAAGCCTGGCGTAAGTGATAAAATTTGTATAAATAATTTTATAAAAATTTTATGCTATAATATATAATTGTTTTTGCCTAAATTGTTGGTTAGCTGACACACACGTGCATCCCTACTATGAGTTTTCGAAAGGTTCACTCGATTTCATAAGTTATTTTAGTTTCTTCCAACCGTATTTGCCCAACTCCTTAAGTTTCACCTCAATCGGCTGAAGACCGTACAGTCGCAAAGGTAATGTCGAGCGCTTCGTCGTCTGTTGTGCATTCTCTGCACTCTTCTAGCTTGTAGTGATGATATCTGAGGACTAGATGACCCTTAATACACCGACGAGAATGCGAAGTTCTCATTTGCTTAATTGAAGTTACAGTTTGATCTGTCTACTATCCACTTTGCCACACAATACTTTAGTGGTACGTTTTGCGTTGGAATAGCTCCAAGGCCTTTAATTCGCCCACGTTTAGATTGCCTTACAATGGTTTGCTAATTGCCGCTTTGCAAGTTCTGACGTATTTTGACTTTCTGCTGTCATAGTAAATTGCCTAAATTTTCGCTTGGCTGCCTACCAGAAGCCTGATAGTGGTCGCCAATTTGGGAGCTTCAGTAGTGTTCACAATTACTACTTGGAATACAGAGTTGTAGTCATTGATGTTGGAACTATCTTGATTATTGGGATATAGGGATGCTATTACGTTTGCCTCACTTTTAGACTCACCAGTGTAGATATACGTGCCTGCAGTCCATTCTTCCCGAAAGGGGTTTCCGTTTCTCGGTCGGCACACTAGTACTACATATGATAGTAATGATCTAATGCACTATGTGAGGTCCTAGCCCTCATTTTGGCGGATTACTCCTTTGCAGGTAATTTAATTATTATATATGTACGAGAATCTACGTACATAGATCTATTTGTTCTAGAAAGCTTTTTTGGTCGAAGAGAAATAGTCGCCAAGTAGGCACGCCGTGCCATCCAGTTTTAAAATTTCTTCTTGTCATCTAAACGATGAAGCTCCGAAAAAAATTTGTTTGAAAATACAAAGAGAGTATTGCAAAGTCTCACTCCCTCACACCGTCCTATCAGGCTATGTCCCTTTAAGATCTCATTGACATTTTAAATATCGCCTTCTTAGTGCATTTCCGTTTTCTCTGTTCTCTATTAGTCATGAAGCTCTGAAGCAGAGTTGGCCTCCTTCTCATTTCCTATTTCTTTCGTTTCATAGTAAAACTCCTCCTACTTACATAGCGGTATAGCGTTACTATTCCTGTTTCCTATTTTTCAGATCATCCCTATGACGATGCGAGCAAAACAGACGATTTATTTAACCGTTCTTAATTTTGGGGTTTTACAACTACTAAAACTAACGCTACCTTGAATCTTACTGATCAGGTTTATTCTTTTAGTAATTGCAGGCCACCTGATTATTACACCGTACAAGAGTTTTGGTTTCTCCTCAAGTCTTCGTCTTTAGCCCTAAAATATTCAATGGATAATTCAAATTGTTCTATAAATGTTGAAAAATATACAGTTGACTGTTGAGTTCAGCAATAATCTACTTTCAACTTTTTTTGCAGTTTCAAGACTGTTGTTGGTATAAAATTTTCCAAATACCACATACTTAAATATACCTTCTGCTCAATTATAAACGAGACTGGCTCAATAAAACAAACACGGTTAATTATTCTTCAATATTTATTTTATCCCCTTAAAAATAGTTACCATTAGAGGCGATACACATATGCCACCTTTTTTTCCAATCTTCATAACACTTCTGGTAGGCCGCTTTATGTATGGCTTTCAGTTCCTTCTTCGAATTCTCTTTTATGACTTTAATCGACTGAAAATGCTTTCCACGAAGCGGCAATTTGAGTTTAGGGAAAAGAAAAAAGTCACACGGTGCCATGTCGGGTGAATACGGTGCTTGCGGAACAATATTTACATTGTTTTTGGTCAAATAATCGCGTACAAGACGAGACGTATGAGCAAGAATTTTGGAACAAGTCGAGCAGACACACGTCTCATGCCCAAAACATCGCGAATAATGCTATGAGCGGATCCATTTGATATGTTGAGGTCACTAGCTATCTCTCTTTCAGTCACATGACGATTTTCCAACACAATTTTCTTTACTTTTTCGACGTTTTCTTCGTTTATTGACGTTGCTGGACGACGATCATGGGGCAAGTTCTCCAGCGATGTACGGCCGTCCTTGAACGACTTATACCAATCAAATATACGTGCACGTGATAGGCAAGACTCCCCACATGCCTTCTGCAACATTTTCATTGCGTCCGCCGCACTTATTCCATTGGAATAACAAAATTTCAAACAAACTCTTTGCTCAACGTTAATTTCCATAGTAAAATTCGAGAAACACACTCGAGGTTGACTTGTTTATAGTGCCTTAAAAAAAAAAACTACGTGACAGATCGCGCTCAAATTTGACATGTAAACATATAACAGTCCTGCCAACCTAAGAAAAAAAAGTATGGCCATATGTCCTGTCCTTGTCGAGTTATGGATAAAGTCTCGTTTATATTTGAGCAGAAGGTACAAGCGTAAATATTATATTAGTGCTTGCCATTCACTGTACATGAAATTATTCTGAAATCTAGTCTACCTATACAAGCATTGGCTGGCTTCCGTTGCTTCCTTGACCATTTGACAGGTGGCGCAAATAAACTTATTTATAACTGCCCTTTGCGGTTGCCAGTCACTTGTCAGTCACGGTAGAGCCGTCCAGCAGTGTGTCATCTCTTTGACTACTCAGCTTTGATGTGTTATGTTTATAGTAAGGTGTAAATACAACAACAGCCTTGGGTAATATTTACAACAGAAATTACCAGTGAGTGTATGGTGGACAAGGCAGCTTAGGAAGGAAAGAAATATCAAGGAATAAATTTAATAAGTCTGTAGATAAGTAAAAACACTATACTTACAAACAGCTGAGCTGTTTGCTCACAAAACCAAAAGTAGTTACAGAAATGTCTTAATGTGTGATATTTAGTCAAACCTCGCAAAAATGAAAACTGAAGTAAATAATACAGCCCAGGTGACACATTTGAAAAAATTCCGCTTTTGACACCTCTGTTTTTCTTTTATCTGTTTCAGTGGATGCAACAACAATGAAAAAGTTGTAGAGTTTCGTTCAGTATCAGCATCGTAAGAACAAAACTGAATATCCGCGGCTGGGAAGCTTGTATAAAAGGTCAGTGGTATTGCCGTAAAACCCGGTAGCTACTAGAGAAAGCGGGGATATCGTCCTTGCTTTCTGAGATCGTAGCTGCAAGGGTTCCGAGAATCTAATGGTTTATCTTTAAGGACAAGTGGGAATGCATAAAACCATAAATTTGCCGAGCCTATCGGATATTGTCAATATTTAAAGCTCTTGATCATACAGAAAACTTTAGTCTTGCTCGTAGTCGGATAACTTTACTTCTCAGTTGCCTACTCAGCATATTTTGAGTGGGATTTTAATCCTTGCATACTACCTAACCGCTTACATTATTTGACCAATGTAGAAAAATTAAAATTAGCGACGAGATTACTAAGACCAATTAAGTCAATATCTTTGCCTACTACTGCTGTCTCTCTTGTACAAGACTGTCTCTTCTCAACTTAGCTTTTATTATTTTCTTCAGTATTAGGTTTAAGAAGTTAGATATCCATATCGATGCTGACGTAGCTTTTACTATTGCATATCGGTTTGTAGAAATACCAAAACCGATACTATAGCCTGCTTCAAATCGACGAAGTGACAAACAACCGTCGCAGATATTTTTCTGATAGGGATTTTCCAAGATTTGGCGTAAGGTTAATTTCTAGCCAGGTCTGAAGATAAGGTTCGATATTGAGAAAATTCATCTTACTTTAATTTTTGCACGTTGAGGAGTTTCCATTTTTGTAGTTTTTGCAAAGCACGATCAGATTATAATCATCTCATATTATTATTTCCGGCGGTAAGTCAAAAAGTTCTAAAAGAGGCAGTCTTGTTCCGGTAGTGTCCAAGGGCAGTTTCTTATATTCGGACTAGTTTTAATCGGTGTGAGTGTCTTACAAGTATAACCCTTTGGAATTGGTGGAATAGGAAATACAGATTCCGCTCTTTTATATTATAGAGAGTAGTTCTCTCACATAACCTTTCAAGAGAGATAGATCCAAAATAGAGCTCCAAAATTAGTTGTGCGTAAGAGTATAAGAATATCAGAAAATATCAAAGAATTTTTTCCCTTTCTTATTTGGCGACCTGAAAGTGGTTTAAGTCCATTTTTAAATAAATTTAGTTAATGATATCAACAATCAGAATCCTATATAATCTTTTTTTATAAACAATTTAATGATACTAGAATTAATATGGCTTTGATTTGGGGCACTCGAAAATTACCTGGTTAACGAATTGCAAAAAAAAATTATTTTGAAACTGGTTTAAGTAAACTGAGAGAAATAATTTTGACATACAATGTCTTATGTTACAAAATTCTGAAAAAATGCATTATTGCACAGTACATTACGAAGCAGTAAAATTTATAACGGGAAAAAATTATAAATTGGCGTTTCTTCGGTAATACACGTATGTTTTTAGTAAGTATATTTCTAGTATTATTTAACAGTGCAATAAGGAGAGTTGTGTTTATTAATAATAATTTAAATAGTTTCTTAAATTCTAATTTTTATCTTTAATATGTCTGACAAAGCTTACACTGAAAGTACTTCAGTTAGTGACACAGGTAACAAAAAATAATTTATTGTACTTATAGGTTTATAATTAAAATAACTTGTGTAATTATTGGTTATTATTTCAAAAATTTTGGATTCAGAAAGTGAAGATGATTTAAAAAACAATAATTCTAATAGTACTATAAAGACAAGAAGAATCGTACAAAATTAATTGTCCTCAGATAATGACATTAAATCCTTTCCTCAATGTGAATCTCACTAAACAAGGTCTCATTTAGCAATGTTAATGCGTACATCTAAAAAAACGAATTTAATTTGTATTTTTATCACCCACAAATAGAAACTTGCGAGAAATGTGATCAATTGAATATTAAAATTAAAGCTCTTGTAACTCTAAAGAAAAGGCAAACCTAACGGAAGTGCACAATATTCATTTCAGATGTGTTCAATTAGCCAGAAAATCATTAAAAGAAGATCAAGATTTGGCCCAAAATAATCTAAATATATATTTCACTTTATCATTCGACTTAGAAAATGCGTTACCTTTTCCTCATCCTAAGTTGTCATAATTTTCACGATACTGAAGTTAGTAGGCCTGAGATGAAACTATGGCATCGAGAGGTTCTCAAGAAGTGGTATCTTGTATATTAAAACACCTCAAAAATCTTAGAAATCTGTAACATATCATAGTTTATAGCGATATGTGCACTGGGCAGAGCAGGAATATAAAATAAAAGTTGGCCATAAGTGATACACATGGCTTTGTGAAAAATAATTTAATGTATGTCCCCTAGAATTACTTGGAAACCATAAAAATATGTCGAAAGAGTAAAAATTTTTATTAACTAAAATAAAACGTGAATATTTTTTTTCTACAAAACCTCTGGAAGAAGCACTTCTTAAAAGATTAAAAAGGGCTTGTGGCGAACGTGTAAATTGGCTAAGGATATGTTGGATGCGCTTTATAAAAAGTGAATAATATAACATGTTTTATAAACAATATATGGAAGGGGATGCAGAGTTCAAAATACTAAAACCCGAAAACAATTCCACAGAACAATGACCTGAAAAAGCATCTAAAATTGACACCATTATACAAAAATGTACGTCCCATTTCAACTCCTAAGTATAAGGATATGATAAGGTATATACCACCTATATACCATACATGTTTTAGAATATGGCAAAATATTTAATGATATTCTAAATAATCTAAAGTTAGTTTAATTTTTTAATATTTAATTTTATAATATGTGAATTAATTTACAATTAACTTATAATAAAATTAAACAGAGAACACAAAGTGGAATTATTTCTTTTCACAAACAAAAAGGTCATTTTATTAAGTTTGAAAGTGGTTCTGAAACACAGCTTGTTATTCTGGTAAAGTTTACGAAACGTATTACGTTATTTATTCCAATATCTTTAAGGTAACATTGGTGGCCAAATCATATTAATATAAGTTAACAATATTTTTGAAACAATTCTAAAGAATACCCTTAAATATCTCAATATAAGAGAAAATGAACTTAAACCACTTTCAAAATAAACGGCTCATATCTTTTTCTTCCCTGACAGATTTTTAAGAATCATAAAATTTAAAAAAAAAATCAATTAAGTACTCTTTGGTTAACTGAATGTACGTTAACAAATGAAACAAAGAGAGTAGTGATTATTCCTTGTATGTTAGATCTTCTGCCGACACATCTTTATTGTGCTGTTGGAAGTTTGCGTGTCATTAACAAAATGCGGAACAAGCAAAAAAACGAAACAAACATTCGAAATAGTTGTTGTATGTATATGGCATGAAAATTTAATTAAAAGTCATTTCCTGTGCAACAAAATGAATAGCACAGCCGCTGCAACCAAGAAAACCAAACAACCCGATAATAAAAAAATAAAACGAAAAAAACAATCCACTAACCACTACGCCTCATAAGGGTGCACATATAAAATACTTTTATATACATAAATACATACCTCTAACCAAGTAATAAAATATACGTTTTTTGGCTGATAGTTAGATATAACTATGACAATGTAAATATCTGGCGAACACGAGTAGTCATCACATATAGTCATATATTTATATGTACGAGTATATACACGGTGTGTCCCAAAAATAACCGACCTTTTTGGATATAAAATAGTAAAATACACATTATAGGTATTATCTTTGAAAGTTATTATTTATTCAAAATAGGTTCCATTTGACTCAACACAACGTTTGGAACGATCAACCAGCGCATGCATAGATTTTTTTATGTCATTTATAGAAACGTTCTTCAGTACCTCGGTTACGGCTGCTTCATTTTTTTCAATTTTTTTTTTTAATTTTTTAAACTTCAATTTCAATTTTTTTCAAGTTTGACACAAAATTTTATATTTGCTCTTTGTTCCATTTTTTTTTTTGGAACCATTAGCACACTTTTGGTTTTATTGAAATGGCTGTCACTTTTACATCTGTCATCCGACTTACATGAAGTTAGGTGCGTTTGAAAGAGGATGAATGTATCTTTTTAATGTTGCAAATTTGCAATACATGGCGCTGTATGTTGTATGATTTAAATATAAAGTTCGGTTATTTTTGGGACACACCGTGTACGTGTATGGCTCGCACTGGGTTGTACTTAAAATCGCTTACTTTGTACTCGCTGCTCTTACAAATTAAACAGTAATTCGTATCAAGTTTAGTTGAGTGAATATCAGACAGAAATTATTCATGCTATAACAAAATTTGCAGCACGAAATTTACTCAAAGCGATGAAAACGCAGAGGCAACAGCTAAGACATTTATTGGAAAAAGTGAAAAACAAAAAAAAACAAAGTTATATAACATAAAATAAATTAGAATCTATTAAAATACAAAAAAAATTAAAATTAATACAAAATAACTTAAAATAAAACGAAATAAAATTAAGTAAATTAAAATGATATCAAATAAAATAAAATAAAATAAAATAAAATAAAATAAAATCAAATCAAATAAAATAATATAAAATAAAATAAAATAAAATAAAATAAAATAAAATAAACTAAATAAAATAAAATAAAATAAAATAAAATAAAATAAAATAAAATAAACTAAATAAAATAAAATAAAATAAAATAAAATAAAATAAAATAAAATAAAATAAAATAAAATAAAATAAACTAAAATAAAATAAAATAAAATAAAATAAAATAAAATAAAATAAAATAGAATAAAATAAAATAAAATAAAATAAAATAAAATAAAATAAAATAAAATAAAATAAAATAAAATAAAATAAAATAAAATAAAATATAATAAAATAAAATAACATAAAATAAAATAAAATAAAATAAAATAAAATAAAATAAAATAAAATAAAATAAAATAAAATAAAATAAAATAAAATAAAATAAAATAATATAAAATAAAATAAAATAAAATAAAATAAAATAAAATAAAATAAAATAAAATAAAATAAAATAAAATAAAATAAAATAAAATAAAATAAAATAAAATAAAATAAAATAAAATAAAATAAAATAAAATAAAATAAAATAAAATAAAATAAAATAAAATAAAATAAAATAAAATAAAATAAAATAAAATAAAATAAAATAAAATGAAATAAAACAAAATAAAACAAAATAAAACAAAATAAAACAAAATAAAATAAAACAAAATAAAATAAAATAAAATAAAATAAAATAAAATAAAATAAATTAAAATAAAATAAATAAAATTAAATGAAATAAATTAAAACTAAAATAAAATAAAACAAAAAATATAAAAAAATATAAAATAAAATAACATAGAATAAAAAAAATAAAATAAAATAAAATAAAACAAATTAAAATTTATATATATATAATTGGCACTTTGTAACCGCTGAAGCGTCTTGATGTTTTTCCAACAAATGGAGTGACCTACAGTTTATACTAAGCCGCCTCCGAACGGCTGATGGTTTTTTTACGAGGAGTCTTTTACTTCATGTCCGGAATACACTCGGAGGGGTGGACATTCCCTGCCGAGGGGCGACCGCAATTAGAAAATTTAATTTAATTTTTATTTAAATTAATTTTCCATAACTTTTGGATGTTGCTGGGATATGAACCCGTGCCTTCCGAATGTCAGTACGCAATGCTAACCACTCGGCTATAGCGGCCGATTTAATTAAATTAAATCAAATAAAGTTATAAAAAAAAAATTATAAAAAATAAAATATCATGAATTAATATAAATTAAAATTAAAATTAATTTAACTAAACTAAAATAGTTTGATGAATTAAAAAGAAATTTAACTCAAAATAAGGAAAAGTAGAAAAAATTAATATTAAATAGGTAAATTGATATATTATAAAATGAAGTAATAAGAAATAAAGATAAATTAAAATAGTGTGAAAACATAAATTGCAGTTCAAAATAAATTAAATGAAAAAACTTAGAATTAAATATGAAATAAAGTAAATTGGTACGATATAATTTTAAGAGGAAAATGCAATAAAGTTAAAAAAATAACTTTAATTTAATTTAAAAAAATGTGGTTAAAGCAAAACAAAATATTTATACATGTGTATATCATATGTGTGTGTATATTTTCTGAATAGTTTTTTTTCCCGAATTTCATTGCCTTGTCAACTAAGAGAACAAAAAAGTGCCTATTATTATAATTCTATTAGTTAATTAAAAAATATTGTTTCTGTAAATATAAACAGATGCTTGTTTACCCTTATACTTGTAATACATATGTATGTATTGTAAATAGTGGCTTTCTGAGATAGCCTGCATCATTATTCAACAAAAGTTTTACTAGTCAGCGTGTCATTTGCACGCCAGGATGTCGAGTGATGCCAACACACAAAAATGTTGTTTTTATAGCTAAGTGAAATGCACTAACACTAATGTATATAATTAAGTATATTTATTTATAGAATGGTTTATACAGATGCAGGTATACGAATATTTACATACAATTGTATGTACCATATATACATATCCCTATGTACTTAAGTATATATGTAAACACATAAAAAGCTGCTTTGTGCGCTGATCATTAAGTATTTGCTCAGCTGCTCCTTTATTGGAAAAGTGGTAGTTGGTTAAGTGTGCGTACAAAACAGAAATGCATACAAGTATACATATTTATATACATCCATACGTAGGCGTAAAATTATATTTAGAAACCCAGCGAAGAAAAATTGTCAAAAATTAACATAAAAGCAAAAAAATTTAGAAATCTATGCGTTTTTCAAATTTGTTAAAAACGTCTTGTTAGTACGCTTTCTTGAAGTCTACAAAGAAGATTTATTGGGCTATGATTAATTTAGATAGATGCCAGTGAAAAATATGTTGGTCATAACCTTCTAACAGAACAGTCTTTGGTTTCCTTGAAGCTCATTTGCAGATAGAAATCACAGATTCGATTTTTCATTGGTCTCTTATGTGTATCAGTAGTTCCACGTATCGTCGGACTAACCTACAAATTCTTCAAATAATCACCCGTTTTAAAGAAAGTTTTCTTAAATGTAGCTATATTTTTGTTGATCCTGCAGTACCACAGAGTAGGACTAAGCAACTTCTTTTTTATTGGATTTATGTTTCTAGAGCATTTGGTGCTCTCCCCACATGGAGCGAACTGCGGATATATAATAGTTGCTCTAATATTCTATATATACCATATATATTTCTTCCCGTTCCAAATTTACGCATTCCAAAATAAGACCGAGTTTCAGTAGGCCGGTAATTAGATAACTATGTGCCTGGCCGTTTGCTTTAATTTGGTTACGTCTCGGCACGTATGGGCTCACCGCTACATTAATGCCGAACATAGTGGAAATAGATATATTGCAGCCGGCTTCTCGATAAGTGGGCATTGAACCTACTAAATGGGTGCAGAACTAGACTCTACTTATGTGAGGTGGGAGGTCTGGGAAGCTCTTCTCCACTCCAAATTCTTTACTCTTTTACTAGTTGAAGTTTTGGTCGACCATTGTAGGATGTGGTGTCTCGTGGTTAAACTTGGGATTTTTCCTGATCCCCATTATCGTAGTTGCTTAGAAGAAGGTGAAATCATCTATGCGCTTTTTGATTACCAGTTCTGTGTTTGCAAAATTGCGGCTGAAGATTCTCGGATAGCATAAGTTTACTTACTCGAAGGAGTTAGCTGACATTGGTCTTTTCAACCATTTGTCTGAATTTAAATTCAACATCTTCTTTAATTGGCTTTTCAGTTACGAATATTATATCTGTTGCCACTAGTTCCTGCGCTGTTGGTAACGTAAATAATAAAATGAACCTCCTGTGTTATCTTTGGATCTCAATAGTTGGCAAGAGCCTTGAAACAGCTGCATCGGTTTTACACCTTTATTTGCTATCGCATTTATAGTTTTCTTTGAAACTCATTCGGCCATCAATTATGACTCCGATAGATTTAATGGTTGAGCTTGAGTCTAAACTGCGGTTACTTACTTATCTACATTTTATGGTTGTGGTTTTTAGCGACCACATTAGCCGAGTGTCTAGACGAGTGTACTATAATATGGACAGCCATGAGTTTGAAGCCTGGCAGAGCGCATAAGCTCCTCCATGTCAATTGAAAACGCATTTTTGGAAGCACTTCACCTTTAACTCGCTAAAAGGTTCTATTATTTTCCTAACAATGTTAAGGAGAGTGCCATTTCAAACTCTATCAATTACTGCTGAGTTTTAGTCTTTATTCGGAGACACAATATTTGCTTAGCGTCTTTACTGTCTTGCTCCATGTCGTATAATATTTGTGCACTGCGAGAACCACCTGAGAAAGGAAACTGCGGTTAAACATTTCTCAATCAGTTTATAGTTTGTATATCATAAGTTTTTTTTAGTTGTAAGCAAATTGATCAGTCCAATTTGCTTAGGGAGAGCGTTATTTAGACGCTTCGAAAGCTTTAGCCTCTAACTTGTACTGCTCAGCCCAAAAAAATTGGGACTTCCAAGGGCTATAGTAAAAAAAATTGAGAGAGCTAAAGGTGAGCATCACACTTTGAGCGGAAAGTGCTCTTCTACTCGTTACTATTATTTTATTTGATTTAACTTTATGACATTTTATTACCTTCTGGTTCACTAATGCCAAAGATCAGCTTAATTTCTATTCTTTTGGTCGCTTGGATGCTGATGTATGTTTATGTAAGCAATACATACATATATATTATATTTACTTTATGCTCAACCAATTGTTTGCTCTTCTTTGCGTTGTGCTTTATTCATTTTAAGTAATGACTTGCATTGACCAAAATGACGTACTAACGCACATAAGCAATCACTCACGCAAAGCACACCCACACACCCACACACACAGGCATATGTATAAAGTAAACAGACTATTTAACAATTTTCGCTAGATAAACAGCAACAGCAAAGATAATAGGAATAGCAAACAAACGAAACAAAACAAAAAATTTATTTACCAATACACTTTTATGATATTGGCGATTTTGCTGAGAAAAAAATGGAACAAAAAGGAGAGGAAAAAGGAAAAAGAATCAGGCTCATGGTTTGATCAGAAAACGAAGTAAATGTTATAATATCTGTAGTGAACGCATTCATATAAACACACATGCGCATATGTATGTATAAATGTGTATAGAATATTTCAGATATCTGCACGTGAAGTTGCTCTGAGTCAGCAATCATCAGCCAATATCAATCGCCATTTTCCCATTTCGTTCAAACAAAAGCGGAAAAGCAGTACAACTTTGATATATGTGAGAATGTGTATGCATATAAATATGTATGTTTTATAAATGCACAGGCACGTATGGTCTTCAGCAATTTTATTTCGCTTCTTTCCATATTCTGGCACATCACTTGTGTTATTTTAACCAAATCGAAAAATATGCAATATTTTCTCTCAATAGTAAACGGCTCGTTTTTCTACAATAACTTTTGCAATTTATTAAATTTTTTAGAGACCGCATACATACATATTTACTGTCTGATTGAGTTGCTGGAAGGTATACGGTATGTTGATGGTCTTAGATAATTTCATTAATGGAGTGTTAATTAAAAGTCTCGCTTATTGACAATTCATAAACGAAAATTTTGTTGATGCGGAAGACAAACTTATATATAGTATATATATACCAGGTGTGTTTGTTGAAGTTTGCGGGTTTTACTAGTAGATGTCGCTAGTAATATGTATATATGTATATATAATATGTATAACCTACAAAAATACGCAAGTCACATTCCGCCAAAATAATAGCGTCATATTTGTTTACCTCAGTGAATATGTCGAGTTTCGTTCCAAGTAAATCGCATTTGCGGCATTCGTTGCTTTTCTTATTTCATCAAAAGAAAAAAGCAGCTGAAGCTCAACGGTTGCTGGTAGAAACTTATGGTGAACATGCTCCAGTGATTAGAACATGTGGAGATTTCGATTTGACAGACAATGAACATCATGGTGCAGCGAAAAAGTTCGAAGACGTGGAATTGCAGGCGTTATTGGATGCTGATCCAACCCAATCGCAACAAAAATTGGCAGAAACACTACATGTGACTCGAGAAGCAATTTGCCAATGTTTAAAGGCCATGGGAAAGATCCAGAAGTATGGAAAATGGGTGCCACACCAGCTGAACGATAGACAAATGGAATATCGAAAAACCGTTTGTGAAATGCTGCTTCAACGATTCGAAAGGAAATTTTTTCTGTATCGAATTGTCACGGGGAACGAAAAATGGATTTATTTTGAGAAACCTCGCCCCGTCCGGTTTTAACAACTCGTAGTACACCACACCACACTGGTCCCACCAAACACAGAGCATTGTTTGACGGCCAAAGCGATTTGGCCATGCAGTCGATGGCCCAGCTTCACCAGGGGAAAGCCATGATTTTTTTCGCTTCGGGTTCTCAAAATAAATTCATTTTTCGTCCCCCGTGACAATTCGATGCAGAAAAGATTTCCTTTCGAATCGTTGAAGCAGCATTTCACAAACGGTTTTTCGATTTTCCATTTGTCTATCGTTCAGCTGGTGTGGCTCCCATTTTCCATATTTCTGGATCTTTCCCATGGCTTTTGAACGTTGGCAAATTGCTCTTCGAGTCACATGTAGTATTTGCGATTGGGTTGGATCAACATCCAATAACGCCTGCAATTCCTCGTCTTCGAACTTTTTCGCTGCCCCAGGTTATTCATTGTCTGTCAAATCGAAATCTCCACTTTTAAATTGACGAAACCATGTCTCACATGTTCTAATCACTGAAGCATGTTCACCATAAGTTTCTATCAGCAACCGGTAAGCTTCAGCTGCTTTTTTCTTTTGATGAAATAAGAAAAGCAACGAATGCCGCAAATGCGATTTACTTAGAACGAAACTCGACATATTGACTGAGGTAAACAAATATGACGCTATTATTTTGGCGGAATGTGACTTGCGTATTTTTGTAGGTTAATGTCAATAGAAAAAAATTACATACATGCCAAATCATAGAAATTTATACATATTGCTTGTAAAACCGGCACACTTCAACTAACACCCCTGGTATTTCTGTACTTATTCTTGCGGGCGTGTGTCGGTATAGGATATACAGTGGCGGACTAAAGTCTACATACGACCCCTTTTTTTGGAATCCCTACCGTCCCATAGTTTTTACAGGAAAAGTATTGATGTAGTCTTGCTTTGAATTTAATTGTAAGACAAAACCGAAAATTTCATATTTGTTCAACATTAACTTTCAATGTTATTAACAAAAAACTCAAAAAAGCCGTTGACAAAAGTGAACATACGTTTCATTAATTTGTTTCGTTTATTACTTCAGCTATTGTTTTCAGCGGTCAAGTACCGTTTTTTTTTTCTTTCTATACTTTTCTTGGTATTTGGCTTTATCTTTATTGTTTTCCATCATTTGAAAAAAGAAATACAATCGCGAAAATGTCGTCAGGAACGGAAATCCCGGTGGCTGTGCAAAAATTGATTATAAAACACAGAAATGATAAGAAAACGTTCGGCAAAATAGCTAAATTGTTAAATTTAAGAAAAGCGACGGTGAAAACAATTTATAAAAACTTGCAGAATCGGGCTCGTTCGAGAGTAAGCCGTGAAGTGGCCGTCCAAAGAAGCTTACCCATAGGGACATCTCTTTCATCCGTAATAAAGTAAGCCAAAATTCCAAGGTACATGCTACCAATTTGGCCCAGAAGCTAGCGAAATGATCCCAAATTGTTGTGCACTTACGCACAATAACAAGAACTCTTAACAACGAAGGATTCTACAGCAGAACTCCTCGCAAGAAGCCTCTCATAAGCGAGAAAAACCGCGCACATCGGTTGGAGTTCGCTAAAAAGCATCTAAAGAAGGATCATGAGTTCTGGAAAAGCGTACTATTTACGGATGAGTCAAAATATAACATATTTGGATGCGATGGCAGAGCAAAAGTTTGGAGAAAACCCATTACTGCCATGGATCCCAGGCACCTTATTTCGACCTTAAAGCATGGTGGTGGGATTGTCATGGATTGGAGAGCAGTTGCAGCGTCTGGGGTGGGTAAATTGGTCTTTATTGAAGGAAATATGGATCGCTTCGAGTATAAGACCATATTGGAAAATAATTTGAAGTTATCTGTGGACAAACTGTGCCTTGGCTCGAGCTGGATCTTTCTACAGGATAATGATCCTAAGCACACAGCGCAAATTGTAAAGGATTGGCTGCTGTATTATGCTCCGCGGCAGTTGCACTCATCACCACAAAGCCCGGAATTGAATATTACATAGCACGTATGGAAAATATTGGAGCGGAAAATTCGAAAACACCCTATAAGTAATGCATCAAAGCTCAGAGAGAAACTTCAAGAAGAGAGGCAAAACATTACAGGAGAAGAGCTGGAAAATTTGGTTTTTTTCAATGTTAGACGCTTGCAAGCGGTGATCGATGCGCATGGTGGCCCAACAAAATATTAACTTAGTTATTAAAATTAAAATGCTTACCTAGAATAGCTAAGCAAAAAATCGTATGTTCACTTTTGTCAGTGCCTTTTTTCCATTTTTTGTTAATAACTTTGAAAGTTAATGTTGAATAAATGAGAAATTTTAGTTTTTGTTATATACTTGAATTTAAAACAAAACTGCATCATTATTTTTTCTGTGAAAGCTATAGGACGGGTTGAATTCCCAAAAAATGGATCGTATGTAGACTTTAGTCCGCCACTGTAGGTATTTTTTCTTCAGTAAAATGGTTGATGTATATAAAGTTTTCTAAATATGAAAATGTTATTGGTTTATATAAAATATATATTTATATATTAAACCTCAAAGCCTTACATGACTTTATAAGTTAATTTTAACGCTATATTATTTTTTGTTTTATGATTTCCAAGAAAGTTCTGGTCAACATTCACAAAAAATTGTCAGACAAGTTTTTCCTGGTCATTCAGTTTTCTATCAAAGGTCTTATCCTTTATCAGTTGTCGTATTTATACACTTTCAAATATTACCTCCTTAATTTTTCCCTCGCTGAGTTTCGTAAATCTCTTGAGATAACATATTGTGCTGATTGAGGACTAGATCACTAGAATCCAGCCTATCTGATCGATAATGAAGGATTTGGTTTAGGCTGGCCGGTACTGTGTAGGATGGATCTTTTGGCCGAAGGGTAGTTTGGGCCTATCTTTATAGCAAATGTCAAATACCTAGGTTGTTGTTTAGCCCACAGTTTTTATGTGGAACCCAAGATTTATCTTGATTTCTCACAGAAAATCCAAAATAGTCTAAATACCAACAATTTTTGATACGTATAAATGTCATAATTTCCGTTGATTTATTTATTTTTTGGAATTAAGAGAATGGTGGAAATTATTGTTATCTACGTTCCTGTTGAACCGTTAAACATCCTGTCAGCAGATGAGATTTCTAAAATACTACCTTTAAGCTAGAGATTTTGTTCAAGTGTTTATCAGCGGCCTTAATTTACAGTTATAAGTTTTCTATGAGAAGCAAAGAAAAAAATTTATTTCGAAAAATTTCTAATGTAAATTAATACCAAATTTCTAACCCAAATAAAAAATATTCGAGCAACACCTTCCATTACACGTGCTCAATGGTAGAAAATATTGCCTACTTTTAGGGTGGCGGGCAATAGGTTGAGAAATGAATATACCATATAGCCTTGAGCAAAACTAAGCAAACTGAGAGCAATGCAAACAAATTAAAAAAAATTACGAAATACGAAAATAGCTCAAAAAAAATTACTTACTCATGAACATATCTATGCATTCCTAATTCTTAAGAAAAATATGGGTAGAAAATGTTGGCTAGTAAATGCTAAATTCTATTATGGAAGAAAATCTATAGAATAACTTAATTTGGTTCATGCAAATATAATTGGAACAGAGCTGTAAAAATTTAATTTTGAAACCACTAGCAGATCGAATTAGACTGAATTTAGTTTTGGTTTGCTAGTATTTTCAAGCAAGAGTAAAAGAAATTAAGTGCATGCATATGTAAACAGTTTTCCATTTACTCTGAGTAGAAAAGAAATTTATTTTTCTTAAATTATTATTTTACAATAGAAAGTACCATTCGGCTCAGAATACTACATTGAAACAGCGTAAAGAGAAACAAACGATACACAAATACTTCTCAGATATATCTTACTCTTTAATTAATATTTTTTTCGATTTTTGTTCAACACTGCTATGGTTTAAAAAAATATTTAAAAACTATTTATGAAAGTTATTACATTTTTTTTGTATGATTAACCTCAGTCGCTTTTGTTTTCATTTAAAATATCTAATATTAAAATTTTATTAGACATGTTTTAAGATATCGAACACTTCTCATGCAATTTTGTTGACAGTCTTAAAAGTTTTGTTCAGTTAAATAAATTAGGGGAATGAAATTTTTTTTTTCGTTCGATATTTTTAATTTACAAACTTTTCCCTTAGGCAAAGTAATAGCAGTTGTTTTCACTCTCTCTTTACACTCCTAGAGGGTGTTTTTTTTAGAAACAAGGGTTTGCCATTGTATATTAAAAATGATTTCGGTTAAGTAATCACCGTGGCACAATCTTGAAGTCAACGCAAATTTTTTTTTAATTAATTGATTGTTTCGTTGGCTAATAATGCCTCTAGAGTATACCCATTGCCTCTAACATTATGGCCGACTTAAATTTTTAACATCTACGTGTATGTATCTATTATGCCCTTAAAGCACATCAAACAGTGCTTTTCTGAATATGTAACGGCACTTCCCAAATGGCTTGTTGATTATCATTACTTCAAACGCGATCATTTGGCTGTTTACGTACCTATTCTAAGCGAAGTGAGTTTCACCTCAAAGCAAAATATTCTTGTAAATAACGGGTTCTGTTCCATTTCGTTTAGTCCTATTTGCCGCAAGTGCGACGCGCTTGATGATCGTTCGGCTTCAATTCTTGTCCAAGCTCGATTTTGTAAGCCACCAAACTAATATCTCCCGTGGAGTGGATGAGCATAGCTCAAATTTTTGCGAGCAATGGCTGATAGATTCATCTTCTCTACTCGTCAGCAGCAATAGCGTCTTCGTTGTGCACTGTACGGTATCACTGAGCATCCCCATTATTCACCAGAGTAAACGCGGTGCCAAACAAGTTACAGCTGTCAAAAAGACCAACTCCAAAAAAAAACGGTTTATTAAAAAAATCAATGCTTTAGTATTAATGGAAAAATTATTATACATTATCATAATATCGAGAAATGGGTCTGTCAGTCCGGTGTGAACAAAAATTGGTTAAAATTTATCAATTTATCAGCTTGGCCTTTACGGAATTATGTTCCTTTTAAAGCTTGTATGATAAATGATATTACAAGTGGTTTGACGACGATCTGGTCATGAAAGATTATTTCGAAAAGTAAAGGTAAGTGAGATACTTAGCACACGATGCAAATTTTGGAACAGAGCAGAGAGATGAGACCCCCGAATGCTGATAGGGTCTCTCAAACTTTATTATATCTTGATAGAAGCGCTCCCTTTGTTCTTCTGAATAGCCTTCTTGACTTTTTTCTCTTCGCCGCTAAGCTATTCGAGGAAAATATCAAAATTAAATTTTTTATTTGAAGCCTACAAATGCTCCAGCTTTAATTTGCGCTTCCCACTGCAAAAATAATAGTCTGTGTTACGATCACTAGGTTCTTTCCGATTTCTGGGCACTGTATGCCGCCTACAATAAGACATAGGTACTTGTATAACTATTGGTTGGTTGGTTGAATGAGGGAATGAGAAGCACCGCGGCCATTGAGTAGATTCATTGTGCTTCTCCATATATATTATATAAGCATTTTCAAAAAAATTCGCTCGATTTTAGAAATTTCTTAATTTGTTTCCAACTATGGGTCCCATATCTGTGAGGCATCAGTTGGGAGCATCGTAGAAGATGTGTCGTCTCAATTTGGCTGAAGGCCGCACACTCGCAAAGGTAGTGCCCCAGGGATTCATCATCATGCTGTGGACTTTACTTTGCATATCTAGATGATAACTCTGGAATGCATCCTCCTTTAATACACCCAAAAGAATGCTAAGTTATATTTTTCATAATATAACCAACCAATTTGGTTTGTCTACTATCAATGTTGAAAACAAAAACATCAAATAGCCAAGTATCGCTGTGACTTACAATAACATTAAGGTGTAATTTGAAACAGCCGACTGAGAAACTTTTTCTAATTTGAGCTGTACGGAGTTGTACTGTGGGCGGACTCAATCAAGAAGAATAATAGGCTCTTCAAAAAATGAGAAATCAAAGAAGCATTGTCAATACAAACAGAGAGGACATAAGGAAAGAAGCCCTGAATCAGTGGCACGCCCGATGGGAAGTAGTAGACCGTGGCCAATGGAAGGTCGGATTATGAAATCCGGTGAAATAGGCTATTATTTACCCAAATGCTGTGCGATAATGGATACTTCAATAAAGTAGGGAAACCTGAAGATCCGTCATATATGTATAACCTGCAATCTTCAAATGCACTCGCTGGCAGGGTTGAGGGCATATAACTTGAAAACACAGTTGGAGAACTAAGAGTAGAGAATATTGTCTCAATTATGCTACAAAGCGAAGTACATTGTGTATATGTAAAGAAGTGCTACAAATGAAAAATAGGGACCTGAACGCAGGTGGCGAAATGTAAATCTCACTACGAGGAAAATGAAACGCCAAGTGGTTCCAGTATGGGCGACGGTTCCTTAGAGGGAAATGACCTGCAAGTGGCACATACCATAAATGTGATGACAGTAAAATGATGCGGACATTTTTCTTCTCTTCACCCGCAAAAAAATGGAATCATTTTGGTTGCATTATTTTAATCTGATTTTTTTTTTTTGTGAAATGTGATGCCAAGCTAAAGATTATACAGCCTTATTGAATTAATTTTTAGTTTGATTTTTATCTAATGAACTCTTGGAATTTTCGCTAATTCTGTATTTTTTTTAAATTCAAAGCGCCGAAGTAATATCTGCAAAGGAGTTAGAAAAAAGTTTTCAAAATTTTTCATACCAGCGATTGCTATTTCAAAGATTTGCGAATGAAGTTTGTCAAATCGGTTATTTAAATCACATTGCATATTTGCATTGGTTGTAAAATATGTGATGCCACAACTGCAACAACAACGACAACAGCACAAAAAACTTTTCTACTTGTTAATTTCCGTTATCATGCTTAAGGAACAACGATTTACGAATAATCGCTGGAAAATTTTAAAATTTCCAAACCAAAAGTAGTGGCAGACAAAAAGCCAAATGGCAAACAGCAACGGCAATGGCAAAGGCAAAGTTGTAATGGCTGCTTAAATGCATTCTTAATGCTTATCTTAATGACATGTCTACGTCGAAGTGTTTACTTAGAGCCACGAACGCCAAACTGCTGCTACCAAACTGCCAATACTGTCGAACTGCCGCGCCTCGTGGACGTCTGACTTGAGTTGTAGTTAGTTGTAAGTAAGTGGTTTGGCGTCTCAAAAATCTGCCTCTTCTACTGCTTCTTTATCTTCTTTTTCCACTAGCATATTACCCACAGCTCAAAGCTGTAGACATTTCCTTCAAACATTTGGGTGGGTGCATTTTTGTTGTTGCCACCATTTCGCTGCAGTTGCGGTAAATATACTTTCATATATCTGAATGCCTAAAGAGTTTTTTGTTTTCGCTTAAAGGGTTGAAATTAGGGGTGAGAAGTAGGAAAGAACACTTTGAGCAGAGTGGCGGAGCGGTGCTCCTCCTCAGTGCTGGCCAAAACAAACTTTGTTGACGTAGTCACACAAAAACCTTGCCAAATTGAAGAAAACCAGCCAAGACGAAAAACGCACAACAACAACAATGTAGAAAGAAATTACGAATAATAAAAAAGCAACTGAAAACTTAGAATTGAAAAGTCGGCAAACGGAGTGAACTTCAAACTGAAAAAGTTCGCATGCCGAAAAGCGGCTACCAATAATTTACCAATATGGAAGCGAAAAAAACGAAGTGCTGCTTGCCGTCGCCATGCCGCTGTCGACGTCAATGCCAACAGTGGCAGCGTTCTGCAAGCAAAAACAAAGGCAAACAAATGCCGGTTGGTGTATTTCAGCCGGTAATGGCGCTAATGTGTTGCCACGTTTCAAGTTATTTTCCCCAAAACAAAAAAAAAAAAAAATATAGGTATATATTCTTTTTGGTACATATGTACATACGTATATAATGATACATATTTACCACCGAACTGTTGGTGGTCGTCAAAAGCTAGGCGCTTGGTGCTTGGTGCTTGGTGCTTGGCGTTTAGCGCTGTTGCAAGTCTTGCTGTCTTTTCGTCTTTCCGTTTTTCGTTTCGTTTCTTGTTTTTCGTTTCATTTTGGGTTCTTCAACTTTTTCGCGCAAGACATTAGCAACATGTGTTGCTGCCACAAAAGTTTCTTTTGCTTATTCTTGCCTTTTATGCCACTACTCTACTATTTTATTGCTGCCAAAGGGTTCTGCTGCGCATAAAATAAAATACCTAAAATGTCTGTTTGTGTGTATGTACGTTTATATATCTTGTTTTTGCTTTTTAGCTAAGAATGCCCCGAGCGTTCGTTTGGAAATTTTCAATATACCAAAAAGCAAGAGTATTGACAAAAGAAGGTATACAAATCACCTATACAATCATATACATAAATGTAGGTATTTTTTTCAACACGCATACATACATATAATGCAAAAAATGTGCAGGTGCTTGTGCATATAAATCTCAAAATGGCGCATTTTAGCGCTTTACGACATTTTCTTCAATGGCTTTTCGTTAGCTTTTTTTTTCTAAATTTATTTTCTTGGGTTTTTCCATCGTTCAAGAAATAGCTTTGCTTCGGTTATGCAAATTGACAGTTGGTCGCATTGCTTAGGTCAGCAGTACATATATATGTATATATATGTTTGCATATACAATACAAATGAGTACATTATGGTAAAGGCGACGATAAAACACGAATATTAATGTTAGCCGAGTTTTGCAGTCAAATCGGCAATGCCTGCACCAATTATTTAAATTTTTTTGGTTCTCGTTCGTAAAACTTCTTTTTCAAAAATCATATTTTTTAAACGAGAAAATATTGTAAAGCGATAACTTATTAGCATTATCCGTATATAATGTCGGCGGTCGCAATAGCCGAGTGGTTAGCATTGCGTACTGCCAATCGGAAGTCCACGGTTCGAGTCCTGGTTCGACCAGTATCCAAAAGTATAGAAAAATATATTTCTAATTACGAGTGTATTTCTAACATAAAAATCCATCCGCCTTTCGGATACGGCTTAGAATAAATTGTAGGTCCCTTCATTTTTTGGAGAAGCATCAAGACGCAAAAACCACAAATTGGAGGAGGAGCTCGGCCGAAAATCACTTCAGCGCACAAAGTGCCAATAATATAAGTCTGCTGGGTTTTCTGTCGATAACTGTTTCAACGTTAATATTTGTTTGTTAATGTTCCAGTCGGAACGATAGAAATTGATCGATTTACATGAAATTGGTAGTTGCCTTGATTTTAGCCCATGTAAATGCGTTAGGTTAGTATTAGTATAATAACTTTTAACCATACTGTCTAATATGCTAAAAAACTCCTGCTTGGAGACTATTTTTCATAGTTAGCCTAACTAGTGATATTGATAAAATCTAATAATAAAAATTTCGATTTTTCTTTTATTTTTATTGCTTTGGAATCATTTATTTATTACATTTCTTTATAACATTAATTTGTTTGAGGCATGAATTACGTTTTAAATCACAAAAAGTTTGCTTATTAAGTTTCAATGGTCATCAACGGCTGCATCAGTGGCTGTTCGTTCGCTTCTACTGCACCAATAGCTGCTTGTTCGTTTTCTTCTTCCCTCTGACGATTCTCCTCTTGTTTTGCCAAAATTTGTTTTCGCTGCATTTCCAAGACCTCCATTTTCTGTGCAGGACTCATGCGTTTGAATGTCTCCATATGTTCGATTTTTGCTTTCAAAATGCAATTCAACTTATATTGTCGTTTCATTATTGTTGCATCTTCAACAGATACTCTCTTACTTTCTGTGCCCAAAATTAATCTGCGTGTGACGCCGAACTTAGTCCAGGCTTTGTCTAAAAAGCGTGAGAAACGATCCCCACGTGACTGCTGCAGATTTTCGCGATGTCGAAGCATCAAGTAGCTCAAACTGCTATTTTTAACATCCATTGGCCGCTTCAGTTCCTCAATGTTATACTGTAGAACTCGGTTGTCAGACATTTTTTTCTATAAATATTTGGAATTTAAAAATATAGAATTTCCGAAACTTGAGTTTGTCCGCGTAGTCTGTTTTGTGTTTGCGTTCTATCGCTAATGCTGTGGTTAAGGCTGTTTTCGAGATTTTTATAGTCACCCGCGAAGGTCATATCCTTTGTTCGTGAAGATAGCAGGTACGCGCTAGCCGGTATTTAATGTATGTATGTATGTTTGTATGTATGTATGTATGTATGTATGTATGGATGTATGTATGTATGTCTGTTTTTCTATTGAACTTAGTAATGAACTAAAGGGTTACTAATTAGCGCTCGGCCTACAACTACTTAAATTTATTGCTTTAGACAATACAGCGTAATTGTTGGTATGCTCGCTATTTCGGAAATAATATGTAATTTGCGGTAAAGAAATATTATTATATGAAAATAATAAAAATCTAACCCTTTTTTGAGATAAAATTAGGCCTACTTTAGAAAACACGAAAAATTCACAAAATTTCGGCTAACGGACTACAGTTTTGCCATTCAACACAGGCAAGATTTTTTTGAATATGTACACAAGTTACTAAATTCAAACAAACGGAAATCTTTACTAAATCACTAGCGAATAGTGAAGCGGGGTAAGGAGTACTGAAAATAAATTTTTGAAACTAGGTTATTATAAATTTGTTTTAATTTTAGTTTTTATTTATTTATAATATATATATTCCACAATTTCATT